>PVKA01041095.1:0-18308 GCA_004027165.1 Ctenomys sociabilis | reverse complement strand
CTGGACTGTGTTGGATTGTGGTGTCGAGTTCAAGCACCTAAGGTAGTTGAATGTCAACGGAGTGCCCACTTTTGACAGGTGTAGACAAAGGAAGGGTTGTAGAAAGAAAAAATCATCCTGTGTGTGTATAGACAGTACAGTTGGGATAGATAACGCTGTGCTTCTACATAATTCTATGAGAGGCAAGATCTGCACTATTCGTGGTGGGACAGGATATTATGTCGGCTTTCAGTGCTATGGTCCTCCACTAGGTAAATAATTATTGAATCTTTGATATAATTCAGCTACATAAAAACCTGTAAATACAATATCATGTATGCACTTTGTACAATACCAAAACGTTATGAAAACAGTTTGCAATGTATAATTTCATCGACTCTGTATGGTTATGGTGTTTTGAAACTGTCTGATTGACATTTGTATTTCAATAAAATAAAAATAAATGGATAAAAAAAATAAGACCAAATGAAAGAATAAATTTCAAGTCACCAGCCAAATACAATCAGTAAATAATTCCAGTAACCTGTTAGATTTTTCGTTTTACATTGACTGTCAAATTGTAATCCACTTAAAGGTGTAGCATAGGAATTAGTCTTCTTCAGAGTTTTAAAGGTCACAGTCAGTGCCCAACTTACTAGTACAGTCCAGAACAGAAAACTGGATACAAACAGAGCCATTTCAGGAGGGTCCTTTTTCCTCACTCTAGTTAATTATTGAAATCCCATTAGCAGGCTTGTGTTTTAGCACAGGTAGACAATAAGGCAGAGTTTCTTTGGGAAGAAGTTGCATACTGGACAAGTACAGGTAGCACTTTCCAAAGAAAGACAGGGGGTGATTGTGGGAGTTGGCAAGGAATTTCACACCTCTCACTGCTCATCTCTTTCAGATATACAGCATACCAGCAATCATGGGGAAAACAACTGAAAACTTTAAGTAGCTAGCAACCAAAAACAAAAAAAAACATTCTTATTCTAATGTCAGAGGCCAAGCTTTGAATAGCCTTGAATAATCTGAATAAACATGCATTTCAGAATTTCTCCATATCTCAGAAAGTCTTTATAAGGCCTAGAAAAGAAACTGAGAAGCTGCTCAGGATTTGGTTTTGGCCATATGAAACTGTTGCAAGCAGCAGAGTTAGCAGTCAGATAGAGCTGGGCCCTTGAAGAAGATAACACAGAAGATGAGATACCTTACAACTATGGGAGGAATGGATGCTCCTACTGTGAGCCAGTCCTAAAGACCAAGCAAATGCTAACTCCTCTAAAGATTAGCATCTAGGATTGATCATTGACCCTGAGAAAGCCAGGCAGAATCATTATCTGATGGCCACCAGATAAAGTCCTGTTTTACATTCATGACCCCTTGCTACAAGATTCCCTTCCCCATTTGGTCTTTGGACTTAATCAATTTTACCTGAGCAATGGTGCTTGTAATCCCATTTGCTGACCATAGTTTTGCCCAGTTCTTATCCACCTAAGGAAGTTCTCATTCTCTCCACCTTAGCCCCTCATGGTTTTACACTATAAAAGTCCTTGGAAGAGACAGCTTCACAGGGGAACAACCCACTTGAGGCCCCTCTCCTGTCCCTCTCTTGGACAGGAGCTTTCTTTCAGTCAATAAATATATTCTGCTTATAACCTCCATTTGTTCCTAAAATTCATTCTTCGGTTTTGGAGAACACAAACTCGTACAGGTCAGGTCGGGAGATCATGCAATTTGGAGGTTCCCTATATCATTTGGAGGTTACTTACCCAAGATCATGTTTTCTCCCTGTATGAAAACCACCCAGAAAAGGCCAGTCAGAAAGATCAATAACTATATTGAAAAAGATGAAACTGAGCCTTTCTGCTTGTTCTTATAGAAGACAGATTTTTTAAAAATAAATATCTTCCATGAGATGAAGGAAAGAGAAATTGGCATCCAGTCACATTCTCTCAAAACTGTAGATTTTGAGTATACAAGGAAGTAGGACAGAAGCCACTGTTGCAGCCCTTGGTTGCACCTTATAATGCAACCAAGCTCCTTTGTTTGCCTTGTCTTCCTGTATTATGCTCTTTCACTAGGAACCATTATTTGTAGTTAAGTCCCTGTCTTTACTTTTTAATCTATAGATATTATATCACGCAGTAGCTATAGAAGGACACTGAACTTATGAGTGATTCTAGTATTTAATTTGCAAGAACTTCTAACAATTATGATTCGGTATGGACATATTCCAAGTCTTTAGAATGGGTTTAGTAGACTGATATATCACTTTCTTTTACCAAATTTTATTTTATGAAATATGAACACTTATAAAGGAGGAGTATATCAGAACTTTACTGTGAGTCATTTTGCCTTAACTAGGAATGCTTTCTATTAAAAGAGCCACTATACAATATTCAGGCTTTTTTGATACTGATTATGATTACTTATCATTTTGCTAGTCTTTTTTTCCCTGTATTTTAGGGAAGGGTTTAGGGTCTCATTACTAGATCAGACTCAATAGTGATTTTCCTGATTACAGCCTCCCAAGTGCTGGGATTACACCATGCCCAGTCTCGAGATCTCAGTGTGCTGTGGGGGTGGGGCCTGCATGGCAGGCCCGCATGGCAGGCCCAGGGATCAAAACTCTGGCCCCTGTCCCTGCTTGCAAGTTGTTTTAATCTGCTTAGCTATTTGGCTGGCATTATTTTGTTAGTATTTGTTAATTTTCATGTTTTAAGGAATCTTCAAGTAGAACAAAATGTGCTATTTGATTTACAAAGTAATATTCATTTCTAGGTTACTGATTTGGGCATTTCTGATGATATAAAACACTGTAAGAACTACTTCATCATATGAAATCTGTTTTAATGCAACACAATGAATATGAATTCAGCAGAGGCATGAATCATTTCTTCTTAATTACAAAATAACATCTCAGTGGATCAACTTAAGAATTTTCAAGAACAAGGAACAAGCTGGAAGGTTTTTACTACTTCAAAATGTTACATATGATCTTTGCTTCTTAATTAAAATCTTTGGGAGTGTATTTATTAAGTGAAATCTATGAGGCATGGAACTAAATGTCTGAAAAACTGTGCTCTCATAATTCCTAAGAAAGCTATTTACAGGCTGAGATACAGTTCTCTGATCTGTATTCCAGATCTGCAGTTAAGATATTTTTCATCAAGTTCAAGACTATAATAGGTGGCCTTTCAGAAGGACCCACAGGCCTGGCAGGGTCTGTGCTTGAGCTGATAATTCTAAATGACATAATGGGAATGAGGTGGGAAGTGGGGTGGAGAAGGGATTTATAAAGCAGAAAACGTGTTTCTAAGTGATATTTAAACTTTCAGAACTGACCTTTTGTTACTGGACTTCACTGTACAATGGAAAAATCACACAAGGACTGCATATTCTCAGGTTTTTGATACACAATTGAATCCAAATGAGAGTTTTCTTATTAATGATGTCCCACCATTTTTAATTTTTAATCTTTAGTTTCCTCAGAAACATATTTTTATTAGCAGTATTTTTAATATGTTGTCTACTTTCTGTGCTTTGTGAGTTGTGACTTAGTAAAACAGAAAAGTTAAAATGGTACTAGGAAAAGAAACAAAATGTGATTTTCTTTACTCTGTACCTGATCAATTTTCCTTGACATTAGAATGATAAATGTATTTGTGTCTATATATCTATTCCCTGTCTATTATTATACTTTCTAGGTTGAAAAGTATTAAATATGGCAACACATGATTATGATCACGTCATTTCATGGTAGAACTGCTTCTTTAACTACTAATTTCAGCATTTTAAGAAGACACACCCTTACCTTTGAAGATCTTATCTGAAGAAGCTGTCCTTCCTTTTAATTCTTTAAACCAAAGGTTGTCTTAGCATTGCTCTGTGGATTGCAGAATGGGGGGAAATGTTAACAAGACAATGGTTGTCATCAATCACTGCAGATTGTCAATACATTTACTCCAACTGACTCCCTGATGGGAAACATAATTATAGAGAGAGCCCTGCAAGGAAAGACAAATTATGAATACATTTGCCAGAACATCTCTCTGCTGGCTTCAATCAAAAGTGACAGCAGAGGGGTGACTAGAAGTTTGGTGGTGGACATCCCATAAATGGACTCCAGGCTAAAGAGTCCTGTCTGCTTTCTGTTTTCATTTTATAGAATCAATATATGTATATTGTGTGTGTATATATATGTATATATACATATACATATAATTATATATATGCATATATATTATGGCATTGCTGTGGGCTTCCTGTTATTTTCATGTTTAAAAAATTTTTTGTATGTAGTAGGGGGTGTACAGGGTCTCACTACACAGATTGGATTTGTAGTGATTGTTTCTGTTTTTCAGTCTCCCAAGCACTGGGATTACAGGCACACATCATCACATCCACTCTCAGTCTCATTAACCATCTCAGTGCACCCCAGGAACAGGGATGGCAACATAGGATAGGGATTTTATTTTTAATTAAAAACATAGGAATTACTTTTTCTATGTTTGAATGACACTCAGAGAAGGTCATACACAGATGCTGCATCAGCCAACCTCCTGAGGACACAGTTCCTTCCATTTGTGCTATGACCAAGGCTTAGACAGCTCCAGATTTCACTACATCAAATTCTATTTGTCTCAGTCTCAATCATTCTTTGCAAATATTCCAGCTAAAATTTTCTCAGTGAAAGAAACAAAAAACATGGACTAAAACAATCACAGTGGAGCATGTTGCATTTCATATTTTAGCTAGCCAGCTCAGCAACACCAAGGTTTTCTAAGAGAGGGTCTGTGTCTTTTTGGAATTCGAGTTTTTCAAAACAGAAGTCATACTATCAGCCTCTGAAAACATCTTTCAGAGGGAAAAAATAAGTATCAATTCAGGAACTCTGGGCTGCACTCAAATATGAGGACTTACCATGAATTACAAAATTATTCTGGGAATGAAATAGGCATGAAATAATCTCTGCTGCTTTAGTTTGTACATGTTCTATTTTAATTTGCTAAAAATTATGTTACTTACATGTGTAAAACTATTCTTTACAGATTATCATTGTATCTAATACAATGGCATTATATTAAGATTCAATAGTAGAGTTGCTGAAAGTTGGTGAATCTTAGAGTGAAATCAATTTTAAAGTAATAAAGGATTTCTTGTAATTTGGGTTCTACTTTTTAAAAAAACCTCTAGAGTATGCAGGAGAGCACAGACAGGAATTTCAAACTGTGTCTATGGTAACAACTTAATTCAACAGATTTACTTGAGCATTAAATATGCACTGGTCAATAGAATGGAAAGATGTAGTTTAAGGAAAAAATAATAAATAAAAACAAGTCATGCTTGCTAAGATCAGAGATCTCAGTTCATCTGTGGATCAGGAAAACAGCCAGAAGTACTCCCAGCCATCCCAAAATACAGTATTTTTAGAGCACTGAAGAAGGAACAACTAATTTTACATTGAGATCTTAAGGCCAGCTTTCTGAAGGAGGTACAAATACAGTGGGGGTTTAAGGCGGATACAAAGGGCATTCTGGGAACAGAGAATTCTGTTCAAAGGGAATTCTGAGAACAGGCAGGTACAAGGCAAGGGGCAGTGCATTATATTCTCAAGAGTATAATGTAGGGATTCTTAGGCCACCTGAGTGGCAATGAACTCACAGGCACAGTAGGATGTTGGAAGGATGGCAAGGGCAAGGCTATTCAGGCCACCTGGAAACAAAATGCAAAGGGCACCAGACACTTTAGTAGTCTGGACATTAACCTGAGAACAGTAGAGACCCACTAAAGATGTTAGATGAGAGGAAAGAATATTTGTCAGTAGTATGAGTGACAAGTGGGCAGAGACTGGTTAGGGAGACTGTTAAGGAGATATTCTAGCAACCACCCTCCAAGGTTCTCAGTTTCCAGGGTAACTGTTGCCTCCTTCCCAAGATACATACTGACTCCTTTCTGAGATGTATCAGGATACACAGATGGAAAGAACTACAGATTAGGCAATAGTAACTGCTACTATTCCATAGCTTTCATTTTATTAATGAAGGAATTTTGTGATTTTTATGTTTCACTAAATGAATCCAACATAATGTGTAGAATATGTTTTTGTACTGAGAATCATGGCCTCACACTTGCCAGCTAGGTACTGTGCTGCTGAATTGTATCTCTACCCTATGGGTGGAACTTTGTAGGTTGATATGTGGGTGTGATCCTGATCCCCTTTTCTGCACCCTGTCCTCTGTAGCTCCACCATCTCTCTGCCCTGGGGCAGCTTTGCTCTGTGCTTCTGTCCTACCCAGTCTTTCCTTTCACACAGCAGGGGGTATGACTAAGACTGGTTTGCGGTTAAGGGAATCAGACCTTGGCCGATGGAGTATGTTGCTTCCAGACTATTCGAACTGACTACTTCATTCAGGTGAAAGGAGGATAGCACCTCTTCTAACATAGTAAGATGGAGCTCTGCATTCAAATTTGAGAACTGAGCATAACTAACAATATAGTTTCATCTATCTTGATCTTTTAGTGTATCCACAAGTATCTTCTTTGGGGATCTCAAGAGTATAATGTAGGGATTCTTAGGCCACCTGGCTAAAAACATACTGTAAGCCTTCACTTCCAACTAATCATATCTGGTAGAGCAAAAATGCAACTTGAAAGGAATTTTTGTTGGGGCCAGGGAGATAGCTCAGTAGAATAAATGCTTTCCTGGCAAGTGCAAGGGCCTGAGTTCAATCCCTAGTTCTGCAAAGAAAAAAAAATAATTAAATAAACAAATAAATTAAAAAAGGTTGCTTGTTTCTTCTTTCTTAAAATTTCTTCTAAAGCAAATTCATGTATGTGGTAAAAGCTATAGAAACTTAGAGAGTGCTTCAGTTTGCACGACCAAGCCTTTTAAGGGAATCTTCTCCCCAAATATTTGGCAAGCCTTATTATTATTTTTTTAGGACTCATTGTTTTGGAAGTATCTGTACCAGCAGAACTATGATATACATAGTACAATAGGCTGTTTGTATCTTTGAAAGTTCTAAATGGTTCACTGTCACTGACCTATACTGTGTTGCTATGGAGCTAATGCCAAAAATCTAAATCACAGACAACCTGGAACTATAGCTAAATACTGGAGAGTTCATCAACTGAAAATGTATCAGTAAAATTACTGTAATTTTTCCTGGAGATAAGAGAACTAAGGTTAAATGAGACACTAGTAAAGGCCAGAGTCTGTGCATATTATAGCAGGTGATGCATCAGTTCCACAAGTATTATTGTCTCTTTGAGAGAAGAAGAAACTGAACCACAGAGAAGTTAAATAAATGACTCCAAGTAATACAGTTGGAATATTAAACCCCTTCTGTGAGAATACAACAGCTGTGATTTTTTTGTTTTACACCATAGTGTTGAGGGAAGACAAGGACAAACTTGAGAGCTTCCACCAAGATTTAAGAAGAAGGTAGCAGAAGTGGAAGCTGTTAGACAGCATAGCCAGACCAAGAGAAGCATGGAGAAAGCCAAGAAAAGCTGGGACCAGGAAGAAAAAAGGATCAATGGAAAGAACCCCAAGGCTCAGGAAGGATGCAAATGGGTGTATTCCACAACTGTGAGTGAGGAGTTTCCACAGCTATGTATGAGTTGGAGCCGGAGTACCATGTCTCCTAAGCTGTATGGTTCTTAACTAAAGTCTCTGTTGTTCCTATTATCCTTTCCTTTTCTGGATCCCTTGCCAAGTGCATTTTTTTGTTTCACAAAGAAGACAAGTATAATAATACTGGATAGAGTATGGAAGATGCATTTGAACAGACATTTTAAAAGGAAGTCTAGGGGCCGGGGAGATGGCACAGTAGAATAAGTGCTTCCCTGGCAAGCGCAAGGGTCTGAGTTCAATCCCTGGTTCTGCCAAAATTAATAATAATAATAATAATAATAATAATAATAATAATAAAGAAAGTCAAGGGAACATGGTTCCTTTAATAAGTGCTGTTTGTTTCCCTGCATAATTCAGTCCAGGGCAAAATGTCACAGAAGTATAAAAGTGACTTGCATAGGTATGGTTGCAAAGTATCATGTAGGAGATTTATTTCATCCTTACTTGAATCATTGACAGAGCCATACTTTTAACTTCAGTGTGGCAACTGAAATCCACAAGCCTTTCCAAGGACCACCCAAAGACTACATATTAATTGTATTGTCATTTCAGCAAATATGCCAAATGTTTCTAAGAGATTAATTTTTGTTGCATTCATTACTCTTCTTCAATAACTGTCAATGGGCTTTCCTCACTCTGAAATATGTTTAAGTCAATAGAATAGGGTAATATATCATGGTTAAGGACTATTCTTCCAATAACCAAGTAACAATTTATTTTTAAGCGATCAATTTATCGTGTTAAATACAACTGGTCCTAAGTCAAAAGGTCAAAAGAAATTTGATGTACTTTAGAAGTAGCCTTCAGAAAAGATGAATAGCATCTAGGAGAAAAATCCAAAGGTCACAGCACATATAATAAACCAATTACAATGAAAATAATTCTAAATATATATACATATATATATTATGAAAAAATCAGCAATTCAAAAAGAATACGTGCCTTAACCACACTTACAAAAATGAAACAACAGATTTCCTAATTTCCCCAAACTAAATTGTTACTGATAGACACATATTTTTTCATGAGTTTTGTTTTGTTTTAAAACAAGAATCCATAACATTGAATAAAACTGAAAATCAGTTACTACAAACCACTATTATGTGAAAAGTAAAGCAAAAACAAGAAAGCTCATAATTTTATTTGGATCATACTTAAGGCACAACTGTGAAGACATTAGCAATATTTATTCTTTAATTTTTGTGAAACTCATTTCTAAAAGCTCATCTCCTGAAAGAGATGGCTAAAAGTAAGTAATACTCACATAAGAAATATTTGACCTCCAACCCAATTCTGTGTTCAGCTGTGACGTCTCCTGTTAATCTTTAAGACAAGTATCACTGAGAAACGCTTTTCAGAATACCAACTTTGAAAACTGTACATTTAAAAATATATGTATATATCATGTTCACTATTATGTACTGATACTGCAGAAATATTATCTTGCTGTTTATCCCTATAAAAGGATATAATTTATAAAATTATTTTTAATTTTTGACCTTAACAAAACTTGAGTAGTAGTATCAAAGTCATTGACTAAACTTTTTTGCTTAACTTGCTGCTTTTGCTATGATTCTTTGATTGAACTTGAAACCCATTCACTAATTGGAGAAAAAGACAAACAATGCTGTTAAAATTGCATTGATCTTTGATTTCTTGGGGTATGCCTATCATCCTGCACCCTAATTCACTTTGGCATGGTAAAAATCCAAAATAATCTGAGATCCAGTTCTACCCATTACAGCAATCTATGAAACAAAGTGTACTCCAAGACACAAAAAGCATAGTGGACCCTCCCCACCTCCACCAAAATTGGCTGGCTAGATATTGGTAAAACTTGGTCCCAACTTCTTGTCCTAAGTTTAGCATCAAATTCATTTTATTTTTGCAAGATCAGGAAATGTAGACTTGGGCCAACTCCATAATACCATCTTAAGACAGGGTGGGAGCAAGAAGGAGTCTATTCAGACAGGAACTTACAAGTAAACCAATATGTACCATGTGTTCCTTTTCAGAAATAGAGGGAACCAGGCCGGGGAGATGGCTCAGTAGAATAAGCACTTCCCTGGCAAGTGCAAGGGCCTGAGTGTAATCCTTGGTTCTGAAAAAAAAGAAATAGAAGGAACCCACAGATCTCTGATAAATCAAATAGAGTTAAGACTGACTACTCACAGAAGTGTTAAACTGTCTCAAGTAACACTATCCTTTGCCACCTTGTAGGCTATGCAAACATCCAGTAGTGAGTGAACCTCTGTGGGTGCACTGGTAATCATAGTATTGTAATGTTTCACAGCATGAACAACACTCAACAAACTTGGGGTACGGTCATGGTGATATGTGTATTCAAGAGTCATGTCCTTTTCTGTGATGCAGAATAGCTGTGGGGAACAAGTTTCTATCCAACTTTACATTCTAACTCCTTTGTATCTGGATGAGACTGTGAGATGTGAGACTGGAGCTAATACTGTATGTATAATTTCTTGACCCAGATATTGAAGAAGTAATGTCTTTTCTACCATCCCTTCTGTCTACCTCTGGCTGGATGCCACTACCATTGCCAGTGTGACCATAGAAGTCTTACAGTGTAGACTCTGACAGGATGGTCCCCAAAAGGTAAAGAGTAGAAATATTTTCCTCCATGCTGATGGTCTCCATCACTCAAGTGAACTATTACATGAGTTAGAAGGACTCTAATTGTAAAGCATCTCCCCAATTTAAAGAGTTTGTGATGACAGCCAGATCTGCCCTATTTCACAAAGCCAGCACAGCATGAACATAACAAAATATTAGATGAATTCTCATTCTCATGGTTTTCTTACTAGATAATCTGAAAAAAGCAGATCTTATTAAAAATTTAGTATATTCAAAGCAGCAGAGCAAAACATGATTAAGGAATATTAACTCCTGATAGGAACATAGTAACAATGTTTACTTTACCTAGAAAAGAAAACATTTAAAGAAGGCTAACAAATTTGTTCACGTTAATTAAATATACAACAAACAAATATGGGTTTTACAAGGTGGCCTATAAAATATTACTATATCTAAGAAAATAGGGAAGACTGAAGATAAAGTGATTGTAAGAGAATCTAATTCAGCAGATCTAGGATAAACCTCTAATAAACAATTCCAGCAGCTCTGATGCAGGTGGCTCTGAGTTACATAATGCGCAACAAGCAAGAGTATTTCCTTAGGATAATGGTAGGTCAACAGGAAAACAAGCTTCTTTGTAAGGCTGGCTGTCCAGTTTCAGTCCTAGAAAAAAGTAGCATTAGGAAAGTTTCTCACCCACAGGGTAGAAAATACACTCTGTCAATAAACATGCCAAAGCTATGGAATCAGAATAAGTAAGACATGGTCCCAGTGTTTAAGCTACTCACTATGTTGGGCCTAAGTTTGGAGGTTTACATGTGTGTATGCACTTATGTGTGTGCATGTATGAACATGGGGAGGAGCTGGTGAGGAAAAGAGGAAGCAAAGATGACCTTGGGTTTGAATTAGAGGTGAGACCTGCTTCATGAACTGAAGGACCTCACTGTGAGCTCAGGGACTCAGTGTCCAGTAAGCATCCACTGAGGAATGCAAATGAGGTAAACAACCAAGAGATGAGATGAAATAAAAGGACTTGAGATACTCAACCATTAGTCAATCTCATCAAAAAGAGGAAATAAAAACACAAATGCAAGCAATTAGGAATAAAAAGGGGAAATCACAAGAGATCCTACAAAAATTCAGACCATCAATACCGCCTTTACCATAATAAGATGGAAATACGGTAGAAATGGACAAATTAAGCCGGGCGTGGTGGCGCATGCCTGTAATCCCAGCACTCGGGAGGCTGAGGCAGGAGGATTGTTGTGAGTTCGAGACCAGCCTGAGCTACAAAGTGAGTTTAAGGCCAGCCTGAACTGCAAAGTGAGACCCTGTCTCAAAAAAAAAAAAAAAAAAAAAAAAAGAAATGGACAAATTCCTAGACACAATCAAATTGTCAAGACTAAATCAGGAAAATATAAAAATTCTAAAACCAGGATATTGGCCAATAAAATTAAAATTGCAATTTAAAATTTATCAAGAGTTGGTCAAATAGCTCAGTGGATTAAAGCACCTACAAGCAAGAGCAGATCTCTAGGCCTGCTATGCTGGTCTGTCCCCCAGGGCACCTTGAAACAGTGATTGAGACTGGGCATAGTGGTACATGCCTGTAATCCCAGCACTTGGGTGGCTGTAAACAGAAGAATCACTGAGTCCGATCTAGTAGTGAGATCCTGAATGTAGACCTGTCTCTAAAGCACAGAAAAATAACTAACTAAATAAATAAAATTTATCAACAAAGAAAATCCCAGACCCTGATGATTCACTGTTGAATTACATAAGAAATTCAGAGCACTAATGCCATTTATGGCAAAATACTTTAAGGAAATTGAAAAGGAAGCAATAATTCCAAAATCATTTCTGGAAACAAGTATTACCCCTAATTCCAAAACCAGAGAAGAATCAAATCATAAAAGAAAACTATAGACTAATCTCCCTGAGGAACATATATGTAAAACTCCTCAATAAGAAACTGGGAAACAGAATGCAGCAAATCAAGAAGATGGTAGATTACAACCAAGTAGGATTCATCCCAGGGATGCAAGGAATGTTCAATGTATATAAATCAATAAACGCAATATACCATACTAACAGAACTAAAGACAAAAAAATCACATGACCATCTCAATAGATACAGAAATGGCTTTTGACAAAATGCAACAATTCATGATTTAAAAAAACCCTACATAAAATTGAGAGTCTTTACTAAATCTGATAAAAGACATCTATGACAAACCAACAGCTAACACAATCCTAAATGGTAAAAAACTTAAAGCTTTCACTTTAAGATCAGGAACAACATAAGGATATTCATTGTCACCTTCTTATTCAATATAGTTCTGGAAATATTAGCTAGGACAATTAGACAAGAGAAATAAATAAGAGGAATAAGGACAGGAAAGAAATTAAATTGTAATTACTTGCATATGCCATGATATTCTACATAGAAGACCTCAAAAGTTTCACCAAAAGACATGCAAATTTAATAGCTAAATTTAGTAGTATAGCTAGATAAAATGTCAACACTCAAATATCAAGAGCATTCCTAAACAAAAACAATAAATTCAGAAAGACAAATTAGTGAAACCACACCCTTTACAATAGTACTCAAAAAATGAAATACTTAGGAATCAATCTAGTAAAAGAAGTAAAAGATTTGTATGTTGAAAATTACAGGGGCTGGGGAGATGGCTCAGTAGAATAAGTGCTTCCCTGGCAAGCACAAGGATCTGAGTTTAATCCCCAGTCACCAAAAAAAAAAAAAAAAAAAAAAAAAAAAAAAAAAAAAAAAAAAAAAAAAAAAAAAAAAAAAAAAAAAAAAAAAAAAAAAAAAAAAAAGAAACATACTACTCTAAAAAAGGACATTTAAAAGCACATCAGAAAATGGAAAGATAACATTTTCTCATAGACATGAAACATCAACATAATGAAAATGGCCCTATTGCCAAAGCTGTAATACAGATTTAATGTAATCCTCATCAAAATAACATTAGCATGCTTCACAGAACAAGAGAAAACATTCCTAAAATTTGTTTGGAACCAGAAGAGCCCTAGAATAGTGAAGTCAATTCTGGGCAATGGCCCAGCCCATGGCCCAAGACCCAGCGTAGCTCAGCCTGTGAGTGAGAGCCTCAGGCCTGCTGCACCGGTGAGACAGTTCATAGCAGTCTCAGGTCCCAGCCCACGTCCGAAGACCCAGCACAGCTCAGGCTGTGAGTGAGAGCCCCACAGGTCAGTGCTATACAAAATGATGAAGACAAGGAACAAAATGCAATCTCAGGCCAGAGGCCACCAGTAAGTGCAGAGGACACTAGCTCAGCTGAAATGAATGAATTAACAGATACAGAAGCAAAGGAACAACACCAGAAAGGTATAGAGGATCTCAGACGAGAAGCAATTTCTGAAATAAAAAAAGAAATATATGAATAAATAGCATCTGAAATAAAGAATCAAATGCAGAAACATCAGAGGGAAAACCAATGCTCAACCAGAATAAGTGCAGAGAGCACTATTCAAGCTGAAACATATGAATTAACAGTGTCTGAAGCAAAGAAACAACAGCAGAAAGGTCATGAGGAACTCAAAGCAGATATAATTTCTGAAATCAAAAAAGAATTCTTTGAAAAAAAAAGAATTCTTTGGAATCATAGCATCTGAAATACAGAAACAAGTCCAGAAATATTCAGAGGAAACCCAACCTGGAATAAACACTGCAGAAAGAGAATTAATAACTACCTCTAAAGAAGAAATGGATAAAAAATAGAGGAGATCAGAAATACGATGGATTCCTTAAATAAGAAATACAGAAAAGAAAGAATGCATGAAACAGAGTCAAAGAGATATAAAAGAACTAAAAATATCAATCACAAGTCTACAAAACTGTTTGAGTAAAAGCGAACATAGAGTTTCAGATCTTGAAGATGCTGGTGCAGCTAGTGAAAAGGTGAGAAAGGATCTCTTAAAAACAATGAGGATGCAAGAAAAAATAATCCATCACCTGCAAGATGACGCCAGGATGAACAATGTGAGATTAATTAGTATCAATGGGAATGAAGGAGTCAACACAAATGACATAAAAAGAATCTGGAGAGAAGTAATTGCAGAAAACTTCCTAAATATGAGGAAACAATCCAACATTCAGGCATATAGAACACCAAATAACTTCAATCCAAGTAAAAACACACCAAGACATATAATAGTCAAGATTCCAGAAATCCACACAAAAATAATATACTGAAAGCTGCTAGAGAGAAGAAGCAGATCACATTCAAAGGAAAATCCTTCAGAATTACAGCTGACTTCTCTTCACAAACCATGAAGGCAAGGAGAGCATGGAGCAGAGTTCTTCAAGTCCTGCATGAAAACAAATTCCAGCCCAGACTACTATACCCTACAAAACTCTCTTTCAAGTTTGATAGAGAAGTGAAATACTTCCACGACAAAGAATAACTAAAGAATTTTATGATGACAAAGCCATCCCTACACAGGCTGCTGAAAGATGTTCTAGAGAGAGACCACAATGACCAGAACTCCACGATTGGGAACAGAAGGAACCCACTAAACAGGACAGACAACTAAACACAGGATACAAAGGAGTAAACAACAGCAGGTAAATATCATGACAAACATAAGTCAACACATTTCAATTATAACCATCAATGTAAATGGACTCAATTCACCAATTAAGAGAAATAGACTGGCACAGAGGATTAGGAAATAAAATCCAAAAATATGCTGTATACAAGAAACACACTTAAAAGGACATTCATAGGCTCAAAGCCAAAGGATGGAAAACAATACTACATGCCCCAGCACCTCAGAAAAAGGCAGGAGTAGCAATTGTGTTCTTAGACAGTCTCAACTTCAAACCAAGAAGGATCAAATGACACAAAGAAGGCCATTATATATTAGGAGAAAAATTCAAGAGGAAGAGGCAATACTCATAAATATCTATGCACCAAACACAGGAGCACCCAACTATGCAAGACAAATCCTAATGAACATGAAAAACCTAATATCTAAGACCACAATCTTAACAGGAGACCTTAACATCCCATTATCTCAAAAAGATAGGTCAACCAGACAAAAAATTAGCAAGGAAGTACCAGAACTGTACCACTTCTTGGAACAAATGGACTTGGTGGACATATACAGAGTGTTCCAACCAACCACAGATGAATACACATTTTTTTTCAGCTGCACATGGGTCATTGTCCAAAATAGACCACATACTAATCTACAGGACATGTGTAAGTATATGCCAGAAAACAGAAATTATCCTATGCATATTATCTGACCACAGTGCAATGAAACTGGAAATAAATGACAAAAGAAACCAGAAAAACCCACTATATTCATGGAAATTAAACAACACCCTACTCAGCAATCAATGGGAAACAGAAGAAATTCAACAAGAAATTCAGCAATATCTACAATTCAATGAAAATTCATGCACAACTTATCGGAATTTATGGGATGTGATGAAAGCAGTTCTTAGAGGGAAAATAATAGCTATGAACTCACACAGTAGGAAAACAGGACAGGAACAAATAAACACCCTAATATTGCACATCCGACATCTAGAAAAAGAAGAGCAAACAAAACCCAGAGCATAAAGATGGGAAGAAATCATAAAGATTAGAGCAGAAATTAATTGAATTGAGATGAAGAAAACAGTTCAAAGAATCCACAAATCAAAAAGTTGGTTCTTTGAAAGACTAAATAAAGTTGATAAGCCTCTAGCCAACCTCATCAAAAAGAGGAAAGAAAAATTTAGTACATGAAAAGGGTGAAATCACCACAGACCCAGCAGAAATTCAGAAGATTATTAATAGTTCGAGAATCTTTACACTCACAGAATAGAAGACACAGAAGAAATGGACAGATTCCTCCAAAAGTACAAATTACCAAAACTGAATCAAGAAGATATAACAACTCTCAATAAGTCAATAACAGCCAATGAAATACGAAATGTAATAAAAAGCCTACCGACAAAGAAAAGTCTAAGTCCTGATGGATTCACAGCTGAATTCTACAAGAAATTTATGTTAGATATAATTCCTACACTCCTCAAACTCTTCATTGAAATTGAAAAGGAAGCAGTCCTCCCAAAACCTCCCAAAAAATTTCTGGAGGCAAGTATTATACTGATTCCAAAACTAGGGAAAGACATAACAAAAAGGAGAACTACAGGCCAATCTCCTTCATGAACATAGATGAAAAAATACTGAATAAAATCCTAGCAAATAGAATACAGCAAATCATCAAGAAGATCATACACCATGACCAGGTAGGATTCATCCCAGGGATGCAAGGATGGTTCAATATTCGAAAATCTATAAATGTACTATACTATATTAATAGACTGAAATCTAAAAACCACATGATCATCTCAATTGATGCAGAGAAAGCCTTTGACAAAGTCCAACACTCATTCATGTTCAAGGTCCTACAGAAAATTGGAATAGATGGACTCTATCTTAACTTGATCAAAGCCATCTATGGCAACCCAAAAGCTCATGTAATCCTAAATGGGGGAAAAACTGAAATCTTTTACTCTTAAATCAGGTACAAGACAAGGATGTCCTCTATCACCCCTCCTATTCAATACAGTCTTGGAAGCATTAGCAACAGCCATTAGAAAAGAGGGAGACATAAAGGGAATAAGAATAGGAAAAGAAGAACTTAAATTATCACTATTTGCAGACGACATGATACTTTACTTGAAAGACCCCAAAAATTCCACCAAGAAACTACTAGAACTGATAGGGAAATTCAGTAGCATAGCAGGATACAAAGTCAATACTCAAAAGTCAATAGCATTCCTCTACACAAATAACAAGCACACTGAAAGGGAAACAATAGAAACAATACCTTTTACAATAGCACCAGAAAATGAAATACCTTGGGATTCACTTAACCAAGTCAAAGATCTTTTCATGGAAAATTACAACACCCTAAGAAAAGCGATTATAGAGGATTTCAGAAAATGGAAAGATATTCCATGCTCCTGGATAGGAAGAACCAACATCGTGAAGATGGCCATACTCCCAAAATTGCTGTACAGATTTAATGCAATCCCTATCAAACTTCCATCAACATACCTCCCAGACCTAGAGAAATCATTCCTAAAATTTATTTGGAACAATAAATGACCTAGAATAGCAAAGGCAATCTTGGCCAATAAACACAAGGCAGGAGGCATCACAATTCCTGACTTGAAATTATACTATGAAGGTTGATAAAATCAACATGTTATTGGCAAAGAAATAGACCTGAGGATTACTGGGATAGATTAGAAGATGCAGTGGCATCTATGATCATACTCAGCCATCTGATCTTCGACAAAGGGGCCAAACAAGATTACTCAAAGAAAGATATCCTCTTTTACAAATGGTGCTGGAAAACCTAGCTTTCTACATGCCGAAAACTAAAATTGATCCAGCTCTATCACCATGCACTAAGCTAAAGTCAAAATGGATTAAATCTCCTGGAAGAGAAAGTAGGAGGAACTCTTGAAGACATAAGAGTAGGTAAAGAGTTCATGAACAAACATATATTTGTATGGGAAACACTTGAAAGAATCAACAACTGGGATCAACTCTTCTTGAGAAGTTTCTGAATGTCAAAAGAAACTGTCAAAAAAGTGAAAAGACAACCAACAATTTTGAAAAACTCCTAACTAATAAGCAATGAGACAAAGGTCTGCTGTCTAGAATATATAAAGAACTAAGATATAATAGGACTCTCAAATTTAAAGACCCAATTCAGAAATGGGCATCTGAAATGAAGACACACTTCTCAGAGGATAAAATTAAAGAAGCAAATAAATATGTGAAAAAATGCTCCACATCACTAGCCATCTATGAAATGCAAATAAAAACAACACTGAGATACCATCTCACTCCAGAAAGAATGGCTATCATAACGAAATCAACCAACAACAAATGTTGGAGAGGATGTGGGGAAAAGGGAACCCTTCTCCATGCTGGTGCCATTCACTTTGCCTTATCTGACTCAATTGATTTCAGTTGTTGTACGTTTGCTGGTGTGAATGTAGACTGGTACAACCATTGTGGAGATCAGTGTGGAGACT
>PVKA01041094.1:0-18270 GCA_004027165.1 Ctenomys sociabilis | reverse complement strand
TCATTCCATGAGCTATCTCCCCGGCCCCTAAAATTCTAACAAAGATAATATGTATATATTTTTTGAAAAGCTTATGGCAAAGAAGAACAAAGGAGAAACAGAAAGAGAGAGAGAGAGAGAGAGAGAGAGAGAGAGAGAACACGGAAACAAAGCTTTTGTACTTTTGTAAGTGTGGAGGAAGAGATCAGGGAGATAGCTGAGTGGCATAAGCACCTGCCTGGCAAGTACAAGGTCCCTGAATTTATTTTCTTTTTTAAAATTAATTTTATTGAGAAAAATATTGCAATGAGACAGCTTCAAAACAGATTGGTAGGAGAGTTACAACATTTAACACATTGCATTTAGTAGTAGTCATTCATAGCACAAGACGTAGACATGACATCCTGTTCAAACACTATTAGTACAAATCTTTCGTCTTATTGAATTAAGAGAAAGTAGCTATATATCTATCCCAACCATTTTGTATATACAGATGCAAAATTGTCCCTCATCTATATCTCATTTTTTGTTTAGCTTTGTCAGAGATGGGTATTCCATTGCCATCCAAATATTGTAGGTTGGGCCCCGGGGGATGGCTCAGTGGAATAGGCACTTCCTTGTCAACTCCCCAGTTCTGCCAAAAATAAATAAATAAAAAATAACAAATATTGTAGGTACAAAAAAAAGGGAAAGAGGAGTTGGAGGAAGGGTACACGAATGGGGAAAAGTGAGTTACATCATGTACATGTAAGTGCTCTGTGCTGAATGTGATCACCATGTATATCTAAAATGTACTAATAAAATCTGATTTAAAAAGGGCCAGGGAGATGGCTCAATAGAATAAGTGCTTCCCTGGCAAGTGCAAGGGCCTGAGTTCAATCCTCAGTTCTGACAAAAAGAAAATCTGATTAAAAAATAAAAAATTCATGCCATGTACTTTTCCCCAAAAAATATTTCATTATTTCAACAAGTAGCTAGGGTACTTTGCAATCTATAAAGAATGAATTTGGGGGCTCAGAGGCTGAGCAGATGGCTCAGTGGAATAAGCGCTTCCCTGGTAAGCACAAGGGCCTGAATTCAATCCCTGGTTCTGCCATTAAAAAAAAAAAAATTAAAGTACTTTTTGGGCCAGTTTGGTGGTACATACCAGCACTGGGGAGGCTGAGCAGGAAGATCATTACAAGCCCAAGGCCCTATACCAAATAAATAGATAAAAGCACAGCACGTAGTACCAGGGATCCAGCCCAGATTCTTGCGGTTGCCACAAAGGACCTTAGACTATCTCCCCAACTCCCACCTTTTATGAAGTGCAGGGCCTACAGGGTCTCACTACATAGATTGGACTTGTAGTGATCCTTCCTGTTTTTCAGCCTCCCAAGCACCGGCATGGTGGGCCGGGGATGGGGATTAAACCCCTGGCCCCTGTGTCTGCCTAAGCAGGTGCTTTAATCTGCTGAGCTATCTGGCCTGGCCGGCCCTACCCACCCCCTTTTTGAGGCAGGATCTCATTATGTAGTTTAAACTGACCTTGAACTTATGTAGTCAAGCTGACTAACTTACAGTGTTCCTTCTGCCTCAGCCTCCTGGAGTGCTGGGATGACAGGCCTGTACCACCATGCCTGGCACCTTTTCATAATGGACTGCTGAGAAATTCCCACTGTAGTTGGGTGTGGTAGTACACACCTAAAATGCCAATTACTCAGGAGGCTGAGGCAGGAGAATCAAAACTTCAAAGTCAGGGCCGGAGAGGTGGCTCAGTGGAATAAGTGCTTCCCTGGCAAGCGCAAGGGCCTTGGTTCCACAAAAAACAAAACAAAACCCTTCAAAGTCAGACTAGGCAACTGGGTGAGCCTCCATTTTTTTTTTTTGAGGGGGCATTCTGAGGCACCCACCACACATAACAACAAGAAGTTTTGGCTCGAGGCCAGAAATGGCTCAGTGGTATAAGCACTTCCTTGGCAAGTGCAAGGGCTTCAGTTCAATCCCTGGTTCCACCAAAAATATAAAATAAAATAAAAAATAAAGAAGGTTTGGCTCAGAGGAGCTCAAGGTACAATTGTTTTTTGCTGTTTCCATTCAAGGCTTGCCTGAGACCAGCACCTCCACTGTGCAGCCAGGTATGAACCCCACAAGGTAAAAGTTGTAGACTGAGGTACAGCAGTGAGGAGCTTGGTGCCCTTGCCCAAGACTGGCTCTCTGGGGTTGGTCTGTCTCCAAACAAGGTTGGTGATGACATTTCTACTTCAGTTGGTGACCAAGGGCCTGGGAGTGGTGATGAACTGAGCATTCAGAGAGCCTGAGTGCAGAGTCACCTTCCACATGGCCCTGCTGGCCAAGTGCTTGAGGAACAACAGGGGAGAAACAAACGAAACACAATGTGCACGTGTGGAGCCGGGCATGGTGGCGCATGCCTGTAATCCCAGCACTCGGGAGGCTGAGGCAGGAGGATTGTTGTGAGTTCGAGACCAGCCTAAGCTACAAAGTGAGCTTAAGGCCAGCCTGAACTGCATAGTGAGACCCTGTCTCAAAAAAAGACAAAAACAAAGCAAAACAAAAAAAAAAAACAATGTGTACGTGTGGTGATGGGTAGCACAGGGCTTTGTGCATGCGCGGCAAGCATTGCCCAGCCTTTCTCTGGCTTTGCTTTGAGACGGGGTCCTGTGTATCTCCCAGGCTGATCTGGAACTCGAAGCTGTCCTGCCCCAGGCTCTGAAGTAGCTGGATTATGGAGTGTGCCACTCCACTTGGTGAAATGTCAGTGTGGATGACATTGTCAATACTGCCCAACAGATGTAGGCACAATCTGTAGCCAGAGAATTCTGAAAGTGCTAAGCCCCCTAGGGATGGTTGACCAGGCAGGTTGAGCGAGTCACCCAAGTGTCATTACAGATGACATCAGTCAGCCAGTTGAGAGTCACAAAAGAAAAGATTTCCATGAAAGCTCATTTGATTCTTTTTTAATTTTTTTTTTTTTTTTTTTTTTTTTTTTGCAGAGCTGGGAATTGAACTCAGCCCCTTGTGCTTGCCAGGCAATTGCTTCTTCCACTGAGCCATCTCCCTGGCCCCTTGAGAGGTCATCTAAAAAGCAGCACTCACACACACACACACACACACACACACACACACACACACACACCCCATTTGTATACCACTGTTCTCACACATGCCAGCACTGTGTGTCCTAGACACCTAATGCCTGTAGGTGTTCTGTGTCACCTAGACAGTGTCTTTCCAGGCCAGCAGTGTGGGTGCAATGCAGATCTGTCACACGGAGTTTTCATTGGTGTTGGCCTTGGGAAAGTTGTCAATCTCTGCTACTTCACAATCAGCAAATGCTTTATTACACCATAGACTTACTTATGAGGGAGCGATCAGAAATCAAACTCAAGACCTCATGCTTGCCAGGCAGGTGCTGCGCCACTGAGATAAAACCCCAGCCCACTACATAAAAGTTTTAAAAAATGTGGAAGCTGGGGAGATAACTCAGTAGAATAAGTGCTTGCCTGGCAAGCACAAGGACCTGAGTTCAACCCCAGTTCCACACACACAAAAAAGTGTCTCCACACATCTTTTCTTATATGTGTTCAGCCTGTTTGTTGAATATTCAGTTTCTCCCCGTCTTCATCCCTCGAGGTACATCCATTTCCCATCAGGTACCAGGAAGCGGCATACATTCATGCCCTGTGATGCTGAGGGCTCCACTCTTCAAAGGCATGGTGGAGAGCTTCTTTCAGCTCTGGCTTTCCTAGTTTTCATTGGCTTTTGCTCATCACCCTCAGCATACAACATCCACAATTTATTCTTTTTCAAATCACAGACTGGTCATGCCAACTGGCCATAACCTACTGTAGGCTGGTTTGTTTGTTTGTTTATTTTTAGATGGAACCGGGGATTGAATTCATGCCCTTGTGCTTGCCAGGGAAGCGCTTATTCCAGTGAGCCATCTCCCCAGCCCCTTATTTATTTATGTATTTAGAAATAGGATCTTGCTCTCTAATTCAGGCTGACTTTAACTCACTGCGTAGCCACGGCTGGCCTAAACTTCAGGCAATCCTCAGAGTCTGGGATTACAGGGGTGTACCCCCCAGTGCCACTTTGTCACTCCAACAATTTTCTGCCATAAATGCTTATTTCTGTCACTTCTGCCCACTAGAGTATTTTCAGGTCTTTCAAATATTTTCATCCAGTTTTTTTTTTTTTTTTTTTTTTTTTTTTTTTGTGGAGCTGAGGCTTGAACTCAGACCTTTGCACTTGCCAGGGAAGCACTTATTGCACTGAGCCACCTCCCTGGCCACATCATCTAGGTTTTTATACCATGGATCTGACAGGAAGCCAGACCTCACCAAAACAAAACTCCAAGCAGCATGTGCTACTTGTCACGTGTGGATCTTGCTCCCATGGGGCATGGGAGCCCTTGGTGTGTGGCCGTCACCTCACTGTGGGGCACTGGGGATCTGTGTTCATGGGAAAACAAATGTTGCAGCTGACCAGGCCAGGAGGGCCTTTTTACCCTTGGGGACATGGAACAAACTCTGTGCTGCATGCCTGCCTCCTGACCATGACCCGCCATGTGAGGTTCTTCATTCATAGTTTCACATGGGTTATCAGAAAGTTTCAGATTCTGGAACATCTTGATTTTTTATTTTTAGGTTTGTATTGGGGCTTGAACCTGAGGCCTTTGCACTGAGTTACATCCCCATCCCCTTTTAATTTCTTTTTGGTGGCCAGCTCAGTCTGCCCTGGTGGTGGAGCTGGCTTGGCATGTGGTGCCAGAGATTGAACTGCAGTCCCTGTGTTTGCCTAAGCTTACCTAAGCATGTGCCTTAGACCACTGAGCTATCTCATCAGCCTGTTTTTCTTTTTGAGACAGGGTCTTAACTGAATTGGTAAAATGTCAAGGCTAGGCTCAAGCTTCTGGTCCTCTTAACTCAGCCTCCCAGGGTGCAGGGATTACAGGTGTAACCACTGCATTCAGACGGACCCGGGGGTTTTGAATTAATGATGCTCAACATGTATGTTTTGTTTTGGGTACCACGGGGCCGGGGAGATGGCTCAGTGGGATAAGTGCTTCCCTGGCAAGCGCAGAGGCCAGAGTTCAATCCCCAGTTCTGCCAAAAAAAGGAGATGATTTTTGGGTACCAGGAATCAAACTCAGAACCTTACACTTGCCATGCAGGTGCTGTACCATTGAGCTAAATTCCCAGCCTATGGGGCCAGGAAGATGACTCAATGGAATAAGCGCTTCCCTGGCAAGCACAAGGGCCTCCTAAATAAATAAATCAATGTCGCGCCGGCCCCGCCCTCGGGTATGCTGAGCCTTCGATGGAGTCCAGGCGTGGTGGCTTGTGCCTGTAATCCCAGCACTAGGGAGGCAGAAAGCAAGAGGATCGCTGTGAATGTGGGCTGCAAGGTGAGACCCTGTACAATAAATAAATAAATAAATAAATAAATAAATAAATAAATAAATTTCCAGCCTATGATGTTCAACATGTATGTTGCTCTCAAAGTTTATCTGATTGGTTAATTTTTTAAAAAAATTTCTTTGATGCATTTGGTTGTTGCAGGGTCTCACTATGCAGCTCAGATTTGTAGCGATCCTCCTGCTTTCAGTCTCCCCAGCGCTGGGATTACAGGCGTGCGCCACTACGCCTGGACTCTGGCTGGTTCAGCGCGCCCTAGGGGTGGGGCTGGTGCTACATGTGGTATTGGGGATTGAACCATGGCTCCTGCACTTGCCTAAGCAGGTGCTTTAGTCCACTGAGCTATCTCACCAGCCCCTGGTTGGGTAAATTTTTAAGGAGAACAAAGGAAATTGTGAAAAAGAATAATGAGGGGAATAAATCCTATTACATGTCAAAACAACCTGTCAAGTGACAGTAATTTAAGTATATTTTATTGCTACATAAAAACTCTCATGTAGCAGCCAGGTGTGATGGCACATGTTTGTAATCTCAGTGCTCAGTGGGCTGAGGCAGAAGGATTGCCTTGAGTTCAAGGCCAGGTAGGCCTATAAAGTGAGTTCAAGGCCAACCTGAACTGCACAGGACCCTGTCTCACAAAATCAATCAAGGGCTGAGGAGATGGCTCAGTAGAATAAGCACTTGCCTGGCAAGCGCAAGGGCTTGAGTTCAATCCCCTGTCCCCCCCCCCCAAAAAAAATCAATCAAATCAAAACAAAACAGTAAGAACAAAGAATATTTCTTTTTTTGTCTTCCAATAAAATTTGAGATTTTATTGGTTGTGTTGAGGGTCAGTACAGATGATTCAGATTCACTTTGTACATAAGTCTTAACACAAGTACCGGAAATGTGAAGAGCCATGCACTGTTCTTCAGTTATTCCAGTGACTTTCTTTCTTTCTTTCTTTCTTTCTTTCTTTCTTTCTTTCTTTCTTTCTTTCTTTCTTTCTTTCTTTCTTTCTTTCTTTCCTTCCTTCCTTCCTTCCTTCCTTCCTTCCTTCCTTCCCTCTTTCTTTCTTTCTTTCTTTCTTTCTTTCTTTCTTTCTTTCTTTCTTTCTTTCTTTTTGTCTTTTTTGAGACAGGGTCTCACTATGCAGTTCAGGCTGGCCTTAAGTTCACTTTGTAGCTCAGGCTGGTCTCGAACTCACAACAATCCTCTTGCCTCAGCCTCCCAGTGCTGGGATTACAGGCATGTGCCACCATGCCTGGCTCTGCAGTGACTTTCTAGCTTCAAATTTGTAGGTAAATTTTCCATAAGGGTTAAGTATCAGGATCTTCATATGCTGACAAAGTGTCACTTAAGTCCCACTGATTTCACAATTTTGTACAATATACACTACATACTCAAATTTTCAATCTTTCACAGCACATTTACAAAATTAGGCGAACTGGATTACCACAACCAAAGATCTCAAAGAGTGCACTGGATTCTGACAGGGCAACAATCAGGAGGTAGTTTTCTTTAGGAAACAATTCTACTAAAAACAACACAGGAATAGAAGTCATTTAAAATATTAGAGACATGTGCATGACTGTGAATCCCAGTTGCCATTTACATGCTTTATACTGCAGGAAATAAAACTACCTCCACCTGTGGGTGTTATTCTGCCACCCAAGACCATGAAAGCCTGCCATAATTCAACATCCCACAATATTCTGGTTGTACTAAAAAAGAAACCAGAAAACGATTTAACCTCTAAAAAAAAGAGTTATACTTAAAAACTGTGATGGGGTGGGATTCTCTCCTTTTTAAAAACATTTCTAGAGCTGCTAAAACCCTGCATTTACAAAATAGGCGATAAGGGACAAGCGAGACAGTTCAGTGGTCTAAAGCACCTGCTTAGTCAGTCACAGGGGACCAAGGTTTGAACCCTGGCACCACATGCAGAGCCAGCCCCATCCTAAGGCTGGGCTGAGCCAGCCAAGAAAGAAAAATAGTTGATAAAAATATTCCTCTGGATTGCACAAGCAGGGAGACACAGAGCGCGAGCCAGACGTAGCGCGGCTAGTCAGACGGCTTCTCTCTTCTGCTTCGTCAGATCCTACACTCTTCTATTCCACAGGAAAATCTTTTTAAAAAAATTTTTTGCTCATTTTAATGAGAAAAAAGATGAAATACCAATGAAATAGTTTCAAAACAGGTTAGTAGGACGTTTACAGTAATAAATACATTGCACATTATTGTCTTCACGGTGCCCAGAGGACAAGGTACAGACACATCGCAGGTCAGTCTCCCTTCGTTCCTTGCTTAGCCCCTTGGGCCTGTTTTCCCTGGGTTCCCCCTTTCCCTTTGGCTTGCACCTTTTTGTCCAAAGATTTATCCTTTCCGATGGCCATTTTTGGCTTCATTTTCACTTGTGCAGGAGCAGGTTCAGCTGATGACCTTCCCTTGCTGCCCCTTCCTCTGGGGCTGTGTCCTCTGGAGTGTCTTGGCAGCTCCACTGCTGTTCCCAAGAATATTTTCTTGCCGCTGGGCGTGGTGGCGCATGCCTGTAATCCCAGCACTCAGGAGGCTGAGGCAGGAGGATTGTTATGAGTTCGAGATCAGCCTGAGCTACAAAGTGAGCTTAAGGCCAGCCTGAACTGCACAGGGAGACCCTGTCTCAAAAAAAAAAAAACAAAAAAAACAAACATTTCTTAGCCCTAGACTTCCCTCCTGTCTTTTTATGGTCATTCCTGCCCTTCCCATCTTACTGGCCCCTATGTTTAATTCAAAGGGAGTTGGTGTATTACATTAATTTTTAAAATTGTGGTAAAATATGTTTTTAAAAAAATCTTAAAGCCGGGCGTGGTGGCGCATGCCTGTAATCCCAGCACTCAGGAGGCTGAGGCAGGAGGATTGTTGTGAGTTTGAGACCAGCCTGAGCTACAAAGTGAGCTTAAGGCCAGCCTCAACTGTATAGTGAGACCCTGTCTCAAAAAGTCAAAAAGACAAAAAAAAAAATAAATAAATAAAAAAAATTAAAAAAAAATAAAAAAATCTTAAAACTTTCCATGGGGCTGGAAAGATAGCTCAGTGGTCTAAGTGCCTGCCTAGGCAAGTGCAAGGACCTGGGTTCAATCCCTGGTACCACTTGTTGTGCTGGCCCTGAAACCAGGTGTGGTGGTGCATGCCTGTAATCCGAGCACTGGGGAGGCTGAAACAGGAGGATCACTACAAGTCAGAACTGTATAGTAAGACCCTATACCAAATAGATAGATAGGGGCTGGAGTGTTGGCTCAGTAGAATAAGCACTTCCCTGGCAAGCACAAGGGTTTGAGTTCAATCCCCGGTTCTGCCAAAAAATAAAATAAAATAAAATAAAATAAATAGATTAAAAAAACATTAAAATCTCACTATGTAGCTGTACAGTTTGGTGCATTTGTTCCATTCAGTGTTGTTCAGCCATGAGTGGTTTCCTAGCCCAGGAACTACCCATTGAATGCACCTTCCATTCCAAATCCATACAGTTCTGTCCTACTTTCTGTATGAATTGGCCTAGGTAGTTCACAAAAATGGAATCACACAACATTTGCTTTGTGTCCAGCTTCTGAACTGCTAAAGGCTTGCAGTGCGTGCAGCAACTGAGGTGCACATGAGGTTTGTTTTCATCCACCCACTGACAGATTCTGGGTAGTTTCAACTTTTGACTACTGTGGAAAAGGTGTCAGGAACATTCTTCCACAGGAATCTGGCAGATTCCTGGCGTTGCCCTCACTTCAGTGTGTGCAGGGAAGTGGAATTGCTTGGCAATCACAGGGCAACTCCATGATTCCACCCGACTCCCTCCCTACTTCACACTGCAGCATGCATCAGAAATGGCTGAAATATATGGCAAATTCTTAACTTTAAAAAGATTACAGGGGGCTAGGGAGATGGCTCAGTGGAATAAGCGCTTCCCTGGCAAACGCAAGGACCTGAGTTCAATCCCAGGTTCTGAAAAAAAAAAAAAAAAAAAAAAAAAAAAAAAAAAAAAAAAAAAAAAAAAAAAAAAAAAAAAAAGATTACAGTAAAAGACACCTCCGTGGCCTGCAGAACAGTCTCCCTAAACTCGACAGACTTACCCCTCATTCCTAAGAGCAAGCTCCCTTGAGACAAGTTTTCAAAAGTCTCAATGCAGTTCAGGTTGGCCTTCGGCTCACTTTGTAGCTCAGGCTAGTCTTGAACTCACAACAATTCTCCTGCCTCAGCCTCCTGAGTGTTGTCTGTTATAACCTCTATCTTCATTGATACTCTTACTATGAAAACTATTGTGGGCTTTTTTTTTTTTTTTTTTTTATACAACAGGAGATTGAACTCAGGCTCTTGTGCCTACCAGGCAAGTGCTTATTCTACTGAACTATCTCCCTGGCCCTATCCATGAGCATGGAATAGTTCTATGTTCAGTTCTTTGCTTTCTTTCTTCTTTTTTTTTTTTTCTTTGGCAGAACCAGTGATTGAACTCAGGCCCTTGCCTGGGAAGCACTTATTCCACTGAGCCATCTCCCCAGCCCAGTTCTTTGCTTTCGTTAAGTAGAGTTTTGTAATTTTCTTCATATGGATCATAAACATATTTTGCTAGATTTATAACTAAGTATTTTTATATATAATTAAAATTTTATTTATTTATTTATTTGGCACAGGGTCTCACTGCCCAACTCAGACTGATAATGATCTTCCTAGTTCAGCCACCCCAGTGCTGGGATTACAGGCATGCACCACCATGCCCAGTTTCGGGGCTACACAGTGCTCGTAGGGCTCTGGGACCAGCACAACATGCAGTTTTGGGAATTGAGCTCAGGACGAAGGAAACTTTTACCTCACAATTTGTAGAGGTTTCAGTCCATACTCAGCTGGCTCCAAGGCAGAGTGGCACATGGCAGAGGGCAGCAGTTTGAGGTGGCAGAAAACAGAACAACAGTAAGACCAAAGGGGGGAGTAGCCGAGAGCAAGCCTCTTTCCCTGACTTACACTTTCTGCAGGCTGCCTGCCCCAGGGTGGGCGTAGCACTCACACCTGTTATTCCAGCTTTGGTCCATGGAGCAATCAAAACTTCTAAAGCCTAGACACAAATCATAACATACATTTATTTATTTATTTATACAGGGTCTTTCTATGTAGCTCAGGCTGGGCTTGAACTCACTGTGTAGCCCAGGCTGACCTCTGACTCGTAGTTCTGCTCCTGCCCCAGCCTCCCAAGAGCTGGGATCATGGGTATGTGCCCCTGCAACCAGCCAGTATGATGGTTTTTCGTTCTGAATCCTGCTATGATATCCTTTATTTTTTTAAATGTGTTTGGTACAGGGTCTTACCACACAGCTCAGACTCGGTGTCCCTTTTTCAGCCTCCCCAGTGCTGGGATTACAGGCATGTGCCACCATGCCTGGTCTCTGTGGCCACCTAAGCATGCCTGGGCAGGGTGTGTGGTGCCAGGGATCAAACCCCAGTCCCTCCTCTTGCCTAAGCAGGCACTTGGCCCACTGAGCTATCTCTACAGCCTCCTTTCTTATTCTTAGGGAATATATTCCAGGACCCTGGTGGATCCCCGAAACCATAGATATGCCAAGCTGCATATGCTGCCCTGTGCATGTTTTCTATGCATGCGCACTTCTGATCACATTTGATTCATAAATTAGGCACAGTAGGAGATGAGTCATTATCAATAGCCGATGACAAAATAGAAAAATAACACTATGTTGTGATAAAATTTGTACAAAGGTTTTTCTTCCCTCTTTTTCTGTCTCTATATACCTGAAAATATTGTGCTCTTGCCCTTCTTCTTGTGATCAGAGCTGATGCAACCTTTACCTGTTGAGATGCAGCAGACTGAATAACTTTTTGTTTTAAGATGGATGACTCTGACATGGTGGCAGAATACTAGGTTACCTGTAAGGGTTATCTGATGGCCAGGTGTTCAGACAGCTGTGAATCTGTCTGATAACTCCAAGGGCTGCTAAAGAGCCTGATGGGCAGGTCGCTTGTGCCACACGGATTCGCTACACCAGGCTGGAGAAAGTGAGGTGGGGGAGACTTCACTGCGCTGCTCGGCTGCACGCAGTTCTAACTGTCTGCATTCTTTATTGGAATTTTCCATTTACCATTTTCAGCCACAGTTGACTGGAAGCTATTGGAACCTCCCAAGAGGGACAGCTGTATTTAGGAATGTACAACGACTCTCGCACATTAACCTTGGATCCAGGAACTTTGGTATAGTTGCTTGTGATTTCAGAAAGGTTTTTTTGTCATCAATCTTTTTTCATTTATTTTTTATTTTAGGGAAGGGTCTGCAGGGTGCTCAGGGTCTCACTACTAGATTGGACTCGTAGTGATTCTCCTGTTTTCAGCCTCCCAAGAGCTGGGACTACAGGTGCAGGCCACCAGGCCGTCTCAACCGCCATCTCAGTGCGCCCCCAGGGCAGGGGCGGCTCTGGCACCACAGGCCCAGAGATCAAATGCCTGGCTCCTGCACCTGCTTACAGGCACTATCATCTGCTGGGGTATTTGGCCAGCTCTTTTGTCATCAAACTTATATTGCTGGGCTGTGATAACTCAGCGGACTGAAGTGCCTGCTTAAGCAAAGTGCAGAAGCTGGGGTTTGATCCCCGGGCTGCCATGCCAGCCCTTGGGATCTTCTGAGACGGTGATTGAGACTGGCATAGTGGTGCGCGCCTGTAATCGCAGTGCTTGGGAGGCTGAAAACAGGAGAGTCACTATGAGTCTGATCTATATAGTGAGACCCTGTACTAAACACAGAAAAGAAAAATAACTTACATTGCTATGTCCAATTTTTAAAATTTTATGTTCAATTTTGGATAAAAAAAATCATCTGAACTAACAAAGATAATTTTATTTTACTTTCTTATTTATTGCATTAGCTAGAACTGCTCAGGACATTGACAAGGAGTGGTCAAGGGGGCTGGGGAGATGGCTCAGTGGAATAAGTACTTCAAGCACAAGGGCCTGATTTCAATCCCAGGTTGTGAAAAAAAAAAAAAAAAAAAAAAGTAGTCAAATGGGATATCCTTGTCATGTTTATGATTTTAGAAAGTTTCTAGTTTTTCTCTGTGTCTTAGCTACATTTCACTCGCTGCTGGGACAAATGCCTGAGCCCCAAAATTAAGGAAAGAAGAGTTTATTTAGCTCACAGTTTTCTATGCTGACTGCAAAGACTAGAAGATCAGAGCTCTGAAGTGGCTCAGCTGCAAAGTGGCAAGAGGAAAACCTGTACTTCTCTGAGGGAGCAAGCAGGAGGGGCACTGAAGAAGTTGTTCTCAACTCCTTTGTGCACACTTTTTGTTCTGAGTTACTCTGGGGCAGCCCATCATGCCCTAGGGAGGAACAAATCATGCCCCAAGGTGGGCCCCAGTGGGTGGGTGGGGGAGTACGGCCCAGAACTGCAGGAGCTGATCCAGCGATCCAGCGGAGCTTCCAACATCAAATGAACACAGTGTATCAACTACCACACTCTGTTGAGTATAACATTAGTGACAGGTGATCCTAATGTACTAGTGAAAAGACAGGTTGTCAGAGCAGATCAAAAAAACAAAACCTAAAGGCTGGTGAGATAGCTCAGCAGACTAAAGTGCCTGCTCAGGCAAGTTTAGGCAAGCACAGGGATGGAGGCTGGATCCCAGCACCACGTGCTGAGCCCGCCCTACCCCCATAGTGTGCTAAGCCATGCTGAGCTGACTAAGGTGTGGTGGAGGAAGTCTGTAATCCCAGCACTAGGGAGGCTGAAATTACGAGGATCACTATGAGTCTGAGCTGTGTAGTGAGACCCTATCCAACCAAATACATTAAAAAACTAAAACAAGATCTAGTCATTTACTATATACAGGAAACTATTCATTTACCATACAGCAGACACACCCAGGGACCACTGCTGCCTCCTGCCCCTGCCTATCATCCTGAGAGAGAACCACCATTGTGTCCCCAGATGGGGGAACATCAAGATCCAAAATTGAAGTGCAGTTTGTACTGAAATTGCATCACTGTAAGGTGTGAAGTCTGCCGGGCGTGGTGGCGCATGCCTGTAATCCCAGCACTCGGGAGGCTGAGGCAGGAGGATTGTTGTGAGTTCGAGACCAGCCTGAGCTACAAAGTGAGCTTAAGGCCAGCCTGAACTGCATAGTGAGACCCTGTCTCAAAAAGACAAAAAAAAAAAAAAAAAAAAAAAAGGTGTGAAGTCCTTTTGTTGTTGTTCTTTTGAAACAGGATTTCACTATGCAGTTCAGGCTGGCCTTGAGCTCACTTTGTAGTCCAGGCTGGTCTCAAACTCGCAGCAATCCTCTTGCCTCAGCCTCCTGAGTGCTGGGGTTGTAGGCCTATACTAAAATGCCTGGAAGGGGTCATATTTCAATATTTTCTGCCAGCGTAACAAGACCCAAGATAACTTAAAAAATGTAAAGTTTCTCATAGCTTTTTTTTTAATTTTTAAATTTACCTTATTTATTATTTAACTTTTTTTTTTTTTGTCTTTTTGAGACAGGGTCTCACTATGCAGTTCAGGCTGGCCCACTTTGTAGCTCAGGCTGGTCTCAAACTCACAACAATCCTCCTGCCTCAGCCTCCCGAGTGCTGGGATTACAGGCCTGTGCCACCACGTCTGGCTTTATTTAACATATTAACAAAATATAATATGAACAGGAACAGTATTTTATGTAAATATGCACACATGGTAATTATATAGATCTACTATAATTTAAACAATTTTCTACTGCTGGACATTTAAGATTGTTTTTCTTTTTTTATAAAGAAATTATTTTGTAATATATAATAATACATATGTTACAGATTTTTAAAACATGGATAGCTAATTTTTATATATACATATTTTTTTAAATAAAACAATCCAACACATATCAGCAGTCCACAATAGAAGTGGGTCATCCACAGAAGTTGTTGACTTGAGCCATTCACAGCTCAGTATATTAATATCTTTATATGACTCCATTTTTATACTTTTCTGCTGGATGGTTATGACCTAAAACAAGACCTATATAACAAGAAATGTAACTTTTGTATCAGATAAGGTCAGTCAGGTACCCTCATGGTTTATCCTGTAACCTGTACCACATTTTGTAGATCCCTTGTCAGTGTCAGCCTTGTGGATGAGTCATGGCCATTGTTTGACCAATTTGCTTTCTGTGGAAGCCTGAGAGAAAGTTTTCTCTCCATGTGACTCTCCTTAGGCACACTATACATCATTGATCGCATTCTTCTGTGGCTCCATAATCTCCTTGATCAGAAAATTTGGGGCACAACTGAGTTACATGATGTTACAGTACAAATTCTCCTATGTCCTGAGTATTCACTCACATTGAAAGGCTAGGGCCAAAATGTTGGCTGACCTTGCAGCCCTTCCTTTTCTAAATTTTGATCTGCAAACTTAGGTTGTTAACCCTCCAGAAGAGAAGCTGATTATTACCCTGCAATATATGCAGTTCAGTTTACCCACCCTATTTGTCTAAATATCGGACATCATAGGCATAACATGGAGCATGTATTTTCCATCAAGGATTGAGACATAAACTCTAAGTCTGTACAGATTATGAAGAACAGCTGGGGAGATAACTCAGGAGAATAAGCTCTTGCTTGGCAAGCACAGGGTCCAGAGCTCAAACCCCGGTACTACAAAAAAAAAAAAAAAAAAAAAAAAAAAGAATATCAAGAAGAAAAAAAAAACTTTTTAAGTAGGAATGAACACTTACATATATTTACATAGATATTTAGAAAGTCATCTATATACAGCATAGTAGCATTGTAGCAGGACTGTCTTGTGACATTTTTTGTCTTATTTTTAATTTATTATACTTTAGCCAGGTGTGGTGGCACATGCCTGTAACCTAGCACTTGGGAGGCTGAGACAGGAGGATTGTTGTGAGTTCAAGACCAGCCTGAGCTACAAAGTGAGCTTAAGGCCAGCCTGAACTTCATAGTGAGACCCTGTCTCACAAAAAAAATTATTTTTTTTAAAAGGACAGTATAGTAATAGTTGGTATGTTATGACAAGTACATATTTAGAAGACCAGAATGACAGGCATTTGAAGTGTGACCCTTCTATTATACTTTGTTAAATTCAGTGCAGTTGCTTGGTTCACAGTTATCAGCATATATAGTTAGTTGGGGTGAGAATCCTACCACTTAACTGCTAGTTTCAAAACTCTCCTGATGTTTCTCAGGATCACTGTTTTACCCATCTAGTGTGTATAAGTGAATGGTCTTGCCTCTGTCATGTTTCTCAGCATTTCTCCTTGCCCTCTCCTCATTGTCCAATCCTCAAGTTCTCACTTTCCTTTTAATTGTGTTATACATTTCTATTTACAATTCTTCTTTTGAGTTATACTAGTCTCTTTTGAGACTATACGATATTTGCACACGTGGGTCTGGTTTATTTTGCTTGTAAGTATGTTTTCAAATGGCATCCACTTAAATATGAAGGCTTCAAGTTTATCATTCTTTAAGCTAGTAATATTCCATTGTATAAAAATACCACATCTTTTTTCAACCATTCCTCATGTGATGGGCATCTTGGTTCTTTCCAAGATTTGGCTATCACAATTGTAGCCAAATTGTGCATAGGTACACATATATCCCTATGATAAGATGTTTTCAGTTCCTCCGGGAAATTCCCATTAGGGGTATAGCTGGCTTGAATGGGATTTCCAGTCCTAGTTTCTTCAGGAGTCTCCACACTGATTTCCATTATGGTTGCACCAATCTACAGTCCCACCAGCCATGGAGAAGGGCTCCCTTTTCCCCACAACCTCTCCAACATTTGTTGTTGGTTGATTTGTTTATGATAGCCATTCTTTCTGGAGTGAAATGGTATCTTATTGCTATTTTAAATTTGCATTTCACAGATGACTAGTGATGTGGAGCACTTTTTCATATATTTATTCACTTCTTTAATTTTATCCTTTGAGAAGTGTGTGTTCATCTCAGATGAACATTTCTGGATTGGGTCTTTAAATTTAGGGGGCCTGATATTTTTTAGTTCTTTATAAATACTAGAGAGCAGACCCTTTTCTGAGTTCTTATGAGTTAGGATTTTTCAAAATTTGTGGGTTGTCTTTTCACTTCGATGGTAATTTCTTTTGATGTGCAAAAGCTTCTCAATAACAGGTGGTCCCAGTTGTTAATTCTTTCAAGTGTTTCCTGTGCGAATACATGTTTGTTCATGAACTCTTTGCCTACTTCTCTGTCTTCAAGGGTTTCTTCCACATTCTCTTCCAGGCTATTGAGTGTCTCTATTTTAATGTTAAGATCTTTGACCCATTTTGACTTTAGCGTAGTACATGGTGATAGATCTGGGTCAAGATTTACTTTTTGACATGTGGAGAGCCAATTTTTCCAGCACCATTTGTTAAAGAGGCTATCTTTCTTCCAGTAAGAATGTTTGGTCCCTTTGTCGAAGATGAAGTAGTTGACTGTGTTTGTAAGGGCCTCTGCATGTTCTAGTCTATTCCATTGGTCCTCAGGTCTATTTTTCTTTTTTTTGACTTTTGAGACAGGGTCTCACTATGCAGTTCAGGCTGGCCTTGAGCTCACTTTGTAGTTCAGGCTGGTCTCAAACTCACAACAATCCTCCTGCCTCAGCCTCCCAAGTGCTGGGATTACAGGCATGCGCCACCACGCCCGGCAGTCTCGGGTCTATTTTGCTGCCAATACCATGCTGATTTTATCACAGTAGCTTTGTAGTAAATTTCAACTCAGGAATTGTAATGCCTCCTGACTTATGTTTGTTGACCAGGATTGCCTTTGCTATTCTAGGTGTTCTCTGGTTCCAGATAAATTGTAAGAATGATTTCTCTAGGTCTAGGAGGTATTTTGTTGGTAGTTTGATAGGGATTGCATTGAATCTGTACAACAGTTTTGGGAGTATGACCATCTTCACAATGTTGAATCTTCCTATCCAGGAACAGGGTAAATCTTTCCATTTTCTGAAATTCTCTAGGAGCTCTTTTTTCAGAGTACTATAATTTTCCATGAAAAGATCTTTAACTTCTTTTTTTTTTTTTTTTTTTTTTTTTTTTTTTTTTTTTTTGTCTTTTTGAGACAGGATCTCACTATGCAGTTCAGGCTGGCCTTAAGCTCACTTTGTAGCTCAGGCTGGTCTCGAACTCACAACAATCCTCCTGCCTCAGCCTTCTGAGTGCTGGAATTACAGGCATGCACCACCATGCCTGGCTCTTTAATTTCTTTAGTTAGATGAATTCCAAGATATTTCATTTTCCACGGTGCTATTGTAAAAGGTATTGTTTCTACAGTTTCCCTCTCAGTGTGTTTGTTATCTGTGTAGAGAAATGCTATTGACTTTTGAGTATTGACTTTATATCCTGCTATGCTACTGAATTTCTGTATCAATTCCAGTAGCTTCTTGGTGGAGTTTTTTGGGTCTTCCAAGTAAAGTATCATGTCATCTGCAAATAGTGATAATTTAACTTCTTCTTTACCTATTTTTATATCTCCTTCTTGTCTTATGGCTGTAGCTAGTGATTCCAAAACTGATTGAATACGAGGGGTGATAGAGGACATCCTTGTCTTGTACCAGATCTAAGAGTAAAAGATTTCAGTTTTTCTCCATTTAGAATTATATTAGCCGTTGGGTTGTCATAGATGGCTTTTATCAAGTTGAAGTAGAGGCCTTCTATTCCAATTTTCTGAAGGATTTTGAACATGAATGAGTGTTGGACTTTGTCAAAAGCCTTTTCTGCATCAATTGAGAGGATCATGTGGTTTTTAGTTTTCACTCTATTGATATAGTGTATTACATTTATAGATTTGCGAATATTGAAACATCCTTGCATCCTTGGGATGAATCCTACCTTGTCATGGTGTATGATCTTCTTTTTTTTTTTTTTTTTTTTTTTTT
>PVKA01041093.1:0-18294 GCA_004027165.1 Ctenomys sociabilis | reverse complement strand
TATGGTCATCCACTAGGTAAATAATTATTGAATCTTTGATATAATTCAGCTACATAAATACCTGTAAATATAATATCATGTATGCACCTTGTACAATACCAAAACGTTATGAAAACAGTTTGCAATGTATTATTTCATTGACTCTGTATGGTTATGGTGTTTTGAAACTGTCTGATTGACATTTGTATTTCAATAAAATTAAACTAAAAAAAAAAAAAAAGATATTTGAGAATTAACTGACATTATAATGAATCTGTTTTCATCTCCTTTCTCTATAGGGTGTTGTAATTTATTGCCATCGTAGGTTATACATAACCAGTACATTCACTGTGAAAGTCACTGTGGAGATTCCTAAAAAAAATTAGAAATTCCATTTTATCCATGTATCTGCCTTCTAGTAATCTCCAAACTGGTTAAATGCATATTCATGTATATATATATATATATATATATATATATATATATATATATATATATATATATATATGCTTAGTAGTCCTCAAATGTAAAAATCAGTGATTTTTGTTTGGTGTCTGACATATTTTGCAAGACACTATATTATCGAGTTTCAGCCATCTATGTATGAATGCCTGAAGTTTATCTTCCTTGATGACAGAGTGGTACTCATTGCATATAAATACTTCATTTGCCTTACAGATTAATATGTTGATGGATATATGCACTGTTTCCAAGATGTGTGAATTATAGCTCACTTGTTTGGATACAGAAATTCCTAGAAATATAAAAGTCCTGGTTAACATAAATTTTTTTTTAAATGTTTTTAAGAATATTAAAATGATGGCTGAGAAGATGACTCAGTGGAATAAGCAATTCCTTGGTAAGTGCAAGGGCCTGAGTTCAATCCCCAGTTCTGCAAAAAAAAAAAAAAAAAAAAAAAAGAATATTAAAGGAGTCTTTCACAAATCAAGACCATGTCAAGTGGTATGTTTTGTTGGGGTTGTTTTGTTTTGTTTTTAGCTTTTTATTTAAACCATACCCTCTACACTACACTTCTCTACATAGACCTTGGGTCTACAGTGAAGGGCTAATGAAGAAACATGGATACTTCCAAATGTTTCACACACTTAACTGCAAAATCAGGACTCATATTTGTGATGAGAAAAGGTTATACAAAGTTTTACAACTTTTTCAAATGAAAGCATTGTGCACTATTTATTACCCTGGTCCAGGGATGTGTGATGCAGGTGGTGTGTGTGGAAAGTCTGTCCTTAGTTGTAAGGCAGCTGAAGTGAAACAATAAGCTTTGATAAACTGATTAATCATCCCAATGTACTGTCCCTGAAGACTACTTCTAAACATGTAATATTCTCTAGCTCAAATGAGGAACTATTCCTTCTCAGTTTTATTCATTTTATATGAAATATTCAGGATTCTTACATAGATCATTTTTTTAGCTTGTGAGAATACATTTATTCTCTACGGTATGATTTTCACTTTTCTTATTAAAATAATACTTGTAGTTATAAAATAACTATTGCACTCTACGGTCCTTACTGTGTTTCTATTGAATGAGCTTAACGATATCTTATTCTTGCCCTTTCTGTTTGTGGGAGACGGAGTGAGATCCATTAAAATCCACTTGTTAATCAGTTAAGAGATTATTAATGCTTCAGTGAAATAAACAAGCATGGGTGGTGATCTCCGATGATACTTTGCCACTAGTGGCATAATTTTATGATGTCCCCTCCACTTAAATGTGATGTGGATTACCTGGATCACTTATGACAACATGATAAAAGTGATAATGTCACTTTCAAATTAGGATAATCAAACCTCATCTCTCTGTGTTTCTTCCTATTAGCCTTTGTTCTTTTCCTCCACTTTCTTGTTTTTCTTACTTGGATTGCTAACTGGGGAAAACCAGTTGTCTAATTATAAAACATAAAGCCTCACAAATATATGCTAGTCAGATCAGAAATCTGCCTAACTCCAGATAGGTTTTTAAATGGGATTGTATCTTAACATTTTTTTTATGGCAAATTAACATGAGGCCTCTTCATCAGATACATGAAGTTGAGCTGCATCTAGATTGTTGACTCACAGACAATGAAAGATTGGGAAGTCCATTTTCAGGTGTTGAGATTTGTTAAGGAATTTTCTATGCAGTAGCAAAAACTAATCCAACTAAATTAATGCCAATGGATTTGGGGAAATGAAAACAAAGGGGTTTTAAAGATAATGAATTTTGCTGGTGTGCTTATTGATTGTGAGGTATAAGAAGGTTTAGAGCAATATTGGGTGCCTGATGAATATCATCAAGGGGAAATTGAGAAATGGCTGCTGCCAATTAGTTTTGATAGAATTTATAGAATGCAATTTGTATTTTAGGGTCTGGGGAAAAATAATGAGTTCAAGTTTTGAAGATTAGTTTCTGCTGTTGTTTTAAACACTGTAAATGCACATGTAAAATTTGGCATTTTAACCACGTTAAGTATTTAGTTCAGTATTTTTCATATACTTTGTTGTCTAGTGCTTGAGTGTTCTAGTTGCAAAACTAAAAGGCTATATCCACTAACAAAATGGTCCTTTACTCTCTTCATTGAGCTTCTGTTAACTAATGCTATCCATTCCATCCCTATGAATTTCAGCATTTTAGATACATCATAAAATGCAATCATACAGTATTTGGGGGTTCTGCCTTATTTTAATCAAGGTAATTTTCTAAGAATCATGCATGGAACAATGTGCAACCAAATTTCCTTCCTTTCTAAACCTATGTAGAATTTCTTCATATTTCTGTCACACATTTTTGTTACATGTCTCTCCATCCATGGATACTTGGGCTAATTCCACTTCTCAGCTATTGTGAATAGTGACCCTGGGAACACAAGTTGACAACATTTTAGTTTAAACAAGAAAAAAGAGACAAGACTAAAACTATTGAGATCATAAATAAAAAAGCAAACAGTATGACTGATATGTCAGAAAGAGAAAGTATCACAAGCAAATTGGGCAAATCCTTACATACATACAACCTACTGAAGTTCAATTATGAATGAGTGGAAAATCTAGAGACCAACATAAAGTAAGAAAATTAATTCAATAACAAAAATTTCTAAGTAAAGAACAGCTGAGGCCTTGATTGCTTCAATAATGAATTCTACCAAATAGTTAGAGAAGACCTAATGCCAATTCTTATCAATCTAACTCAAATAATTTCAGAGAACTGAACATTTTCCAACTTATGACATCACAATTTTTGTGAAATCAAACCAGACATGACAGCAGAAAAATAAAGCAGTACATCATATTTTTAAGCGGTAAAGTGTTGACATAGCTTCATAGGTAGAGTGGTAGATCTAGTGAAGTGATAGCTGCTGGAACGAGCTGAAGTTTAGAAGAATATATGTAAAGATTTGTATATTATGACATCTAAGGAGTGTTTGTCACAGCCATGGTTGGAGATATTTGGTCCCTATATTAACATGTGAGGCTAGAGGGAACGAGGAGAAAATGTGTGGAGCATCAGAGGTTTACTCTGTGATACAGGTGTTTCTTGAAGAAGGCAAGAGTTACATTTTTAGAATGACATAGATTTTAGTATCTTATTCCAGAATTTCCTTCAGTTGTCAGAGTGTAGGGAGGTACATTTTGGCATAGAACACAGAGTCTCTGAGGATGATTCCGTAAGCAATTAGAAATTCTAGCAAGGGGCTCAGGAGATGGCTCAGTAGAATAAGTGCTTCCTTGGCAAGCACAAGGGTCTGAGTTCAGTCCACGGTTCTGCCAAAAAAAAAAAAAAAAAAAAAAAAAAAAAAAAAGACATTTTAGGAAATAGAATCATTAACATAAAACAAAAAGAAAAAATATCTTGTATCATGCTTGTTAATGCTCATGGATGTTACTGGGTAAATGTTATATTGTCCAGGGCAATAGTATTCTCAGCATATATTAAGTCACTCCCAATGACAAGAGTTTTGGACTGCATTGATGTCTTCCAGGACAATGTCATTCTCATGGCATCCATATGCCATCTGGTATGTGGAAAGAAAGTTTTGTTTCAAGAGTGGACCCATATGCATTAATAAGTGCCCTGTTGTAGTTCTATGGTGTCATAGTGAGGCTGGTTAAGGAGTTACAACATTAGCCTATAAGGAGGTCGTCTAAAATGACAAATTACTGTGGAACATTTGTCTTAGTTACTAACTTGACTGGTAATGGACAAGCTGACTATCTCTTTTAGGTTACAGTGCTTAATTTGGTCAAGCAAAGGATCTAAAATTCTCATCACTTACAGTGGTTAGTTGAAATAATGGTTTGTGTTGAGGATTTAGGCCTCTGGTTGGTAAACCAATAAAAATAGTAAGAGAAATATTAATAAGATAAATAGGTAATGTAATGATCTCCAGCTTCATTTGATAGATTTTGGCTAAGTAATTTTGACTTTATTCTGTCATACATTATAAACCAAGGAGGCATCTGCTTTAATCATTTGTGGATATAGAGTTGTTTTTCTAGAAACCTAAAATATAATTTTATTTATTGAGTGGATTACACTGTCTTTATTTTTATTGTTTATAACTTCAGCAGGAAGTATCTTATACTGCATATTTAATTTCCTGTAGAGATTTAGGGGGAGCGCTTGGATTAATTATGTATTTTCATGGTGAAGTTTAAATTTCCATATTGTCTAGGTAGCTACTTGGCATATAGAACAGTCTATGATTAATTGGTTCTCATGGAGTAGGGACTCTTTTTCTGACCTGTAATACCAGCTGGAGAATAGATGGCAAATTTATAAATATGGTGAAAATGTCATTTACTGATCTTATGTATAACAGCTCTCCATACATGATGAAGGCATGCAAAGCATTTTTAAATATAAGCTAGAACAGTGTTAAGGTTTATAAAAGTTTGTGTCCTACATTTTGAACCTGATAATTCTCCTAAAGGTCTATGTAATAATAGCTTTGTCCCCAGTTTGTGTTGCTATTGATAGGCAGTGCAAGTTTTCAAATGTGTGATCCTATGAGAGGTCTTCTTGTCTTTCAAGAAGTATTCCTGCTGGGCATAGTAAGATGCTAGTCTTTTCTGATTTGTCCTTCTCACATACTGGCCTTGAGTGTGTTTACTTTTTTGTGTCTTCCCTGACATGGTGTTCTGTCTTGCTCAAGCCAGTGGGGCAAGTATACCATGGACTGAAACTTTTAAAAACAATAAGGGGCAAAATAAATATTTTCATTGTATAAGTTGATTAACTTGGGTTTATCACAATAACAGAAATGTTACTACTACAATGTGGGCTTGACAGATTCCTTGAATTATGAGAAACTGAGACAGCACAAATAGACAAAGCATTTACTCTCCATATATTGAACTGAGACATAAAAAATAACTTGTTTGAGTAGACCCTTCTGTGAGCCAATGTGCATACACTCCCATTTTCATTGATTTAGGTAAACTTAAGAGTTTAGTAGGAAAGCAGTGGTTGGGAAACTGTGATTTTTCTCCAGGATAACATCATCTGAAAAGAGACTGAGGATATGTAGGGCTGTCTTGTCCTGAAGGAAGAACATGGCAGGGGATCCAGTTAGTGACAAGCTTCACACTTTATTAGGAGAGCTCAGTAGGAGATTTCAGTAGCTATGCTAGTGGAACACTGCTTTCATGATCCAAGGAATATTGGGCAATTGATAAGGAAGGATTATGGGATTTAAATTGATGAAGCTCTATTTCTAATAGAGCACAAAGACAAACCAGATATTTTTGTTTTATGGTCCATGGAACATAACTACAAAGCAATTAATGACATCAGCAAAGAGTTTAAATGAGGAAAACACAGAAGTCCCAGAGACTTCAGAGAGTATTATTTAGATAGCTCGTGGCATCAGATCCCTTAAGTGAATGAGTCTTGAGCAAACTAACAGGAATACTCACTTATTTTAATTTAGACAAGTTCTAAGGTTTCTGGAGGAAGACATCACCTTCTGGTGGGATGGTTTGTAAGTAGTAACATAAGTGTGATACAGTATAAAAATGGAAATAGTTTCTAACCATAAGTCAAAAATATCTAGTAGATATATCCTTGTGTGTGTTGAGTGTATTGCATGGATCACCTTTGAAGTATAAATGCACTTCATCACTGTGCTCCTGGAGAGCAACAAATGCAGGTTGAGACTTCTCCAAAAAGACTGGGTGTGATGGGCAAGCTGATGAGGTTCCAGTGCACTATTAAAGGTGCAGTGGTTTTTTGTGGAGTAAAAGTAAGCCGCAACTCAAAGGAAAATAAAATAAGCACTAAAAAGAGCATATTAGCCAAATCTGCAATAGAAAAATTTACCAATCATTCTTTTGATGGATCAGTGAATTTAATAATACTGGGCATTGGATGCATGAGATTTATTACACAAGACCATCTCATTCTTTCTAAGTTTAAGAACTAGAAATACTTGGCTGTCACACAGAGAAACAGTGACAATTATGTCCCTATTACTAAATTAGATGCTAGAGAATAAGTTTAATCATTGAAAAGCTTTTCTGTCACATTGGTACAAAGTAACTATTTTAGCTAGAGCTACATGGACTCCCATCTATCAAACCAGTTTTTAAGTCCTAACAATTTAAATTAATTTAAATATACTAATTAGTATTGAATATTTACATTTATTATTGAGTAATCGGTGTTATGGATATGAAATGTAAGACAATGAGACACTTGGAAGTCACATATCAGTATTTTTTAGTCCCTATTTCATTATTTTCCCTGTTAATAATGAATAAAATATTAAAATCTGGCAGGAATGTGGGTGTAGCCATACTTTTAGTTCTGGTATTAAATTCATGATGTTCTGTCAATTAGTCCATTTTAGAAATATTGAGGTCAATTTATAACCTATGCTATAGAAACATAGACGACAATCAACACTTTTTTTTTAAATGGGTAACTGACTTTTATTTTTTAAAATTTTTTATTCATTTTAATGAGAAAAAATGATATATTAGCAATGAAACTGTTTCACAACAGTTTCAGGTTAGTAGGACAGCTACAATAATTAATGCATTGCATATTTTTGTCTTTGTAGTAGTCATTTAGAGCAGTTTATATTTTTTAATTTAAATAATATAGTTTGTATTTGCAAATGGATCAGAGTAGAAAACTTTAGTTAACTTATATGTGCATGATATTTTGTAATAAATATGTGTTTATATAATTATTATACTTATTTTATCATGTATTTAATTGTATATGTCTTATGCATATTATTCACTTTTTTTCCCCTGTGCGCTTCTCTCTTTTATTTGTGAACTCTTACCCATCTGACACTCTGTTTCTGCTTTTTTATCTTTTTTTGTTGTTGTTCTTTTTTTTTTTAGGAAAGGATCTACAGGGTGTTCAGGGTCTCACTACTAGATCTGAGTTGTATTGATCCGCCTGTTTTAAGCCTCACAAATGCTGGGATTAAAGGCACGTGTCACCACACCCAGTCTCCATCGCCATCTCAGTGTACACCGAGGGCAGGACCGGCATGGCAGGCCCAGGGATCAAACCCCTGTTTCTGTTTTGGTTGATGAAGCGCAGAGTGTAAAAACGACTACAGCAAAAAGAAAGAAAAGCGAAGGGAAGCTCAGAGGCCAGGTCGACGGGCACAAGTTGCCTCTGTCTACCTTCTAGGGACAGGATTTTGCTGCTACAGAGATACAGTAGCGAGAGAACAGCTGAGCTCCTTTCCCTAAATCTCATTGCCTTTCTTCAGTCTGTTTTTTGAACAAAATCCCTCACAATAAGAATGGGCAAGATAGCTCAGCAGATTAAGTGCCCAGTGATAGCTTTTGCTGTTGTTGTTGTTTTGCTTTGTTTTGGTTTTTTGGCAGAACCAGGAATTGAACTCAGGCCCTTGCACTTGCTGGAGAAGCACTTATTCTGCTGAGCCATGTCCCTGGCCCCAGGGACATAGTTTGATCCCTGATCCTGCGTGATGCACACCCCTGCCCCTGGGGTGCGCTGAGCCGGCTGGCCACCAAGCCCGAGTGTGGTGGCACATGCTTGGGATCCCAGCACTGGGAAGGTTGAAAACAGGCGGATCCCTACGATCTAAGGTGTGTAGAGAGACTCTGCACATAATACTTAAAAATGAAAAAAAAAAATTCACAATGGTTTGTATCTATTAGTGTGTAAATTTTTAGTTTCTGTTTTAGTCTTATGGTTCTGACTGTTTTTGTCTCTTGGGTTTCTGTCAAATAACCCTCTGGTAGACCATGGTGAGTCTCTGGTTCTTACATCTCAGTTCACCTAGAGGGGTGGGTTTGGCATCCAAGAAAGCAACAAGAAAACAGAATGCTTTTCTAGAAAGCATTCTGGAAAGCAGAACGACCCTTTAGGCTTTCGATCATAATGGGATGCTTCAACCTACCAAGCACAAAATAGTTCCACTGGACTGGAGTTTTCAATTTTTCTCAGGGCTTGGAGAATTACTCAAGAATATTACAAATAGAAATTAATGAACTGAGAATAAAAAAGATTTCTGAGTAAAACCAATTAGGAAACTTTAGATATATCTGAAATTGACTTAAATTCTCAAACAGTAAGATAAATTAAGAAATATACAGGAGACTAAATTAAGTATCATTGATATTCAGACCTCTATTTCTAAACAATCAGGGAAATTTGCAGGTTCGCTGAAGAATAGCTAAATGTATGCTGAAGAAATGTGCTGGCTGACCAGATAGTATTTAATAAAATTTTCAAATTACTAGTACTGGAGCCTTCACTAGGATGCTAGATTATTCATTACCCAAGAAACCTGCCTAAAATCATTATTTAAAAAGCTGTACTTTGAAGAAAAATTTGTGTTACCAATCACAGATTATATCAGTCTCTAGAGTTCTACAGTATTTCTTTCCAATATTTTGAAAAAGGCGTGATTCTTTTTTTACTTGGAATAGAGTTTATGTTCATTTTTTTATGGCTTTTACAACAGAAAGTGTTAGAATCTAGACCACTCTGTAATCAGTCAATTTATCCCTACAGTATAGTTAAAGAAATGTAAAACAGCAGATGTTATGAGACATTCAAATGATATTTACAAATTTTTAACATAAAGACATATAAAGAACTGTGCAATATTTACTGAGCGATTTAATTCCACAAGGGAAATAATATGAAATAGTTATGTTTGAAAACATAAACAAACATTAATGAGTAGTCTACTAATGCCATCAAGTTTTGAAGATAACACTATTTATTTTCTTAATTTTAAACTTTTCTTTATCTCTCTCTTACTGAATCAATTTTTAAATTCCTTCTCTTGTGATTATTTTGCTATTCTCTTGCTTTTTCTCTTTAAACAATTTGTTATGATTAATCTTCTATTTCTTTTTATGCGATATAGTTTCACTTATTTCATTCATATTTTATAGTATTCTTTTAAATTAATTTTCAATATAAAAAGTGAAGAATCTATCTTAAAAATTTTTCATGATAACCATTTTTGTATGTTTATTATTTTTATTTTTTGTTACTACAAGTAATTCATAGTCTTCACTGAAATTTAAAATTTAGTGTGTTCTTTAACAGATACTTTTCCTCATAAAGCAGTATCCCTAAAATTTTCCAATTGAGTAACTTACTGGCCTTGCCTTTGTGCAAATAATGTCTTCATTTAACTATAAAAACATAAAATTCCTGGCCTTGTCTACTGCTAAATGACAGAGAATATATTATAGTAATATGTTTTCTCAGATAAAAAGTATAGTGAAGTTTATAACTTTCTGGTAACCATGAGAAAAATACAGTGTTAGAATTTGTTCCAGTAACTGTCATCTATATCTCTTTGTGTTTGAGAAAGTAACTGCTATGAACTTTCTTTTGAATAATTGCATAAGCTCAAAAATTGGATTGGGACTTTTGAAGCATGAAGAAAAGATTACAACAAATTCATATGTATAAGAAATCATTTCAAACCTTACTATTTAGCTCATATTTGATCTTTAAAAATACCTGACTAGTAATTGGATTATTTGAACTCTGAAGAGTGAAGAGAAAGATATCCATTTACAATTTTCATTTACATGTTCTACTTTACACAAGTTAATAATGGTATTATTTCATTGTTGCAATTTTTTAATTTTTGAGATAAAATTCAATGAAACTAATATGTATAGGTAGAAGGTATGTCTCACCCATTTTGATACATAATATTTTAAATGAATAAATGAATGCACAAATAGATACATTTGAAAGCAACTTATTGACTGATTAAAAATCAAAGCCATGTTTCAGTACATATTTAAGAATTTCAATAATATACTTGAACTTCTATTCCTTGACTTCCTCTAAATTAGAACAAAAATAATATTTAGTTCCTAAATACATTTTTAAGGATTATTAGAAAAACTATCAATTATAATTGCTCAAATGCCTGATATCTGATAATCTTTCAGTAAATATTAGGTCTTACTTGATAGCAACTGGAGGAATAGTGCAATAATCTTTCTCTGTTCTGTTTTGGTTGGCATAATGGAAGATATAAATATCTAATAAATTGAAATCCAAGACTGAGAGTCAGATTTATCCGAGAAGTAACAGCATAACAGCATTAAAAAATAATAAATTGGAAAGTATATAATAAACAAAGTGAAACAAATTGAAAAAGAAAGACTGACCAAAAGTTAACCCATTAGTCTTATTCTTAAGAGTTCATTTGCCCATTCTCTAGAAGAAAGGACAGTATCAGAGCTTATTTCATATCGCCTATAGTCCTTGTATGGATTTTCAATATCATGTAACAGTACCAGATGAAAGAAATGAACTGGTATAGGAATAGCAAATTGTCCATGTGTTAATCAGATTTCTTTCTTTTGAATTCTTATTATTTTGTTATTGTTTCTCATGTGTTTTAAAACTTCTTACTTTTTAAAGAGAACAAATTAGAATTAAAACAGAAAAAAATACAATTCTTTTTATTTTAAAGAGAATAAAAGATAACAAAAAATATAAATGATGTATATTCTCCAAAAAGAAAATAAGATGAAAAGAAATCAACAGTGGTCATTATATTGCTTATTGTTGTCGTGTGTGTGTGTGTGTGTGTGTGTGTGTGTGTGTGTGTGTGTTTCTGTAGGGAAGGGTGTCAGGGTGTTTAAGGTCTATTTATAGCCTTCCAAAAGCAGGGATTACAGGCATGTTCCACCAAACCCAGTCTCAATTGCAGTCTCATTTTACCCTGGGGGTGGGGTCTGCCTGGCAGGCCGGGGGATTGAACACCCTGCTCCTGTGTCTGCTTGCAGGTGCTGTAATCCACTGAACTATTTGACTGGCCCTTCTTGTTGTCTTAAAGAAAAGGAAATCTTACTAATACATGGACAGTTGCTATTCCTGTGTCAGTTCATTTCTTTCACCTAATACATTACATGATGATTTTGAATCCATACAAGGGCTACAGGTTCTAGGAATTGACCTCTAACAATTTAGATTCTTCTAGCCAGCAGGATAATTAATTCAAAAAAACCAGATTGAGTCTTTAATTTTTAGTCATTCGTTCTTTTTACTTTTATTTCCTTTGTTTATTATATCCTTTCCAATCAGGCCCCCCAAATTCAAAGACCCAATGAAAAATGAACATCTCAGAAGAATGAGCACTTCTCAGATGAACAAGTGCAAATGGCAGATAAATATATAAAAAAATGTTTATCATCTTGGTCATTGAAAAAAATGTACCTCATCCCAGAGAGAATAGCTACCATCAAGACATCAACCAATAATTTATGCTGGAGGGGATGTTGAGAGAAAGGGGCCCTATGCTTCTATTGGTGGGAGTAGATTGGAATGATCCAGTGGAAATCAGTGTGGAGATTCCCCAACAGCTGGGATTAGAGGTGTCATTCAACCTAGCTATTGTCCATCTGCATATCTTTCCCAGAAGAACTGAAACCATCACACCACAACTATTTATGTGAACACATGTTTACAGTACTACAACCTGTGGTAGCTAAACCTTGGAACAACCCTACTGAAGAATGTACAAAAAGGACGTGGTAAAATTATACAATGGAATATTGTTCAGCTATAAAGAAAGATAGACTTGAGGCTTTTAAAGGTAAATGGATGCAAATACAAGTCAGATTTCTGCCGCTGGGTGAAATATCCAAAATGCACAAGCACAAAAGAAAAGGCTTAGTTTGGTTCATTGCTTTAGAGGTTTGAGTTCATGTTCAGCTGGCTTCAAGGTAGAAACATCAAGACAGAAAGTCAGGGTGGAAAACATTTTCATATATCACAACAGCCAAGGTTCAGAAAGAATAAGAAGAGTTAGAGTAAATACCGGGCAGCAGGTGTATTCCTCAAGCTCATGCCACAGGATCCCATAAGACATGAGCGGAAGTATGCTTTGCAGTTTGCTGAGGCCTCTTTCTACTTCATCAGCTGACAGTGAATACTAACCAATACAGTCCATAAAGTGATGGCTTCTCTACAGGAGTTATCCTAAAACTTAAACCTGTAAAGGATGGTTTAACAAGGAAAAATTATTCTTTGTAACAAATTGCTATTGTTGTGAATATGATAGATTTATAGTGTATGGAGCTTTCCTTTCTAGCTTACCAAATAAATTACTTCAAATCAAACAAGTTATGGCTAGTACACTGTGTTTTATTCATTGTCCTTCCTTCACTACTGCCTAGGATCAAGCAGAGGTGCTGAGGATAGAGGAAAAAGAAATGGAGGTAGCTAGTTTTATTTTTTATGCAGATTTTCAAACAATATTTCTTAGATATCAAATTGCCCTTCCACTACACTCTACTCTTAGGTATTATTTCAGCATGTGAGAAAGGGGAGAAGAGAGACAGGTGAATCTTTCTCCCATAGAGGGACCTAGGTCTATAATTTAATCTGGTTATATAATTTGTAAAAATGAGGAGAAATTCACATGTGTACTGAACTACATGAAATTTTAGTGTTGTGCACATATGTAATTTTAAAACTGGTTTCTCATTATTGGGTATGAAAACCAGAAACTAGACATAGAAATGTATCCTCAGTTTGGATTCTATTTTTATTTTGAAATATACTCTGACAATGTTTTCTAAGGTTGTCTCAAATTATGGACCCTCCTGGCTCAGCCTGCAAGAGTGTGGAGATTACAGCTGTATGACACAGTTCCTGGATAACCATGCAATCTTGAAAAAAGTAAGTCCATTCATTTTTTAAGTCCTATTTTAAGAAAAAAATGAAAAAGAAAAGAAATCTCTAGGAAGGAAGAAAAGCTACTTAAGAAAGACTTTCATTTGAGAATTTTTAACAGATCATAATACCTTGCTTTATTTATTTATTTATTCATTTATGTACTTTTTGTGGAATCAGGAATTGAACTCAGGCTGATGCACTTGCCAGGGAAATGCGTATTCCACTGAGTCATCTCCAAGGCCCCAATACCATGTTTTAGTAATTGATAAAAGTTTTAGACATTTACATATATTTGATTATTTATTTATTTATTTATTTAAGTTAGTTAGTTAGTTAGTTAGTTAGTTAGTTAGTTATTTTTGTGGAGCCATGGATTGAACTCAAGCCCTTACACTTGTCAGGGAAGCACTTATTCTACTGAGCCATCTCCCAGGCCTCTATTTGATCATTTAGAAATCAGGAATGAAAACTGAAAAACTCACAGAACTATACAAATTCCCAGCATATTCTTAAAGAAAAAAATATATCATGGAAACAAATTACAAAAGGAAGTAAAACATTCGGAGAATACTTAAAATAACTATATCGAAAATCATGGTACAGTGAAAAAAACAATCCTAACATGAAAATATGAAGCTATGTTAAAAAGGAAGAGGTACAAATGTTGTATTATATCCCTAGAATAAGAACCTGAAAGAGTAAATAAAACCCAAGTGGTACAATAGATGCTGTGAAAGGGAAAAAAACTGTTCAATGGGAAGGATCAAGTAGGATGACGAAAATGAGAAAGAGCAAAAGAAAAAAAGCTATGTGCATCCACAAGATAGTGCAGATAATTGTACTTCTGGCTTATGCTAGTCGATTAAAAGATGCAGGCAATGCTTAACTTTTTCTTTTTAATTTTTTGGCCAATTTTACATTCTTATATCTTGTAATGTTAGCAAGCAACATGCAAGATAATGACACGCAATATAACAACCATTACAAACTAAAAAATGAGACGGAAGTACTACAGATTTTACAGAAATAAAAAAATAAAAGTGTTTTATGCAAAATTTTATATAATGAAATTTGACAAGATCCATGAGCATAAAATTCCAAAATCAAAACTTTATCATAGAAAAATACAATATTAGTAGGCAAGCAACTAGCAAGAAAATCGACTAGGCAGACAAAAGTCTCCTAATAAAGTCTCTGACCTGATGACTTTATTGGTGAATAATATGAAACATTTAACAAATTCAAACCGACTACTAGAATGTTATAAAAACTTTAGGAAAAAAAAGAATAGTACTGAATTAAAACATTTCATGAAAGCATCATATTCATGAGACCAAATTAAAGCAAATGATACAAAATATAAAATTGCCAAAGCCCCATATGAATATTGACTCAAAAATCTTAGACAAAATGCTAGCTAACTACATCAGCAAGACATTAAAAAAATACACACGATAAAGTCCTACAGAAAAATGAAACAGAAAACTTCTACTACAATTTGATAAAAGTCATCTATGACAACCCCAACTGCTAGTATAATTCTAAATGGGGAGAAAAATCAAATCTTTACTTTCAGATGTGGTACAAGACAAGGATATACTCTGTCACTCACCCTATTCAACATAGTTCTGGAATCATTAGATAGAGCCATTCGAATAGGGGGAGAAATAAAAGCAATAAGAATAGGTAAAGAAGTTAAATTATCATTATTTACAGATGCCATGACACTTTACTTGGAAAACCCAAAAAGCTCCACCAAGAAGCTACTAGAATTGATACGGAAAATCAGTAGCATAGCAGGATACAAAGTCAATACCCAAAAATCAATAGCATTCCTCTACACAGATAACAAACACACTGAGGGAAATTAAAGAAACAATACCTTTTACAATAGCACTGCAGAAAATGAAATACCTTAGAATTCATCTAACCAAAAAAGTCAACGATCTTTTCATGGAAAATTAGAGTACTATGAAAAAGGAGATCATAGAGGATTTTAGAAAATGGAAATATATCCCCTGCTCCTGGATAGAAGAACCAATATTGTGAAGATGGCCATACTCCCAAAATTGTTGTACAGATTTAATGCAATCCCTACCAATCTGCTATCAACATGCCTCCTGGACCTAGAGAAAACATTCCTAGAATTTATTTGGAACCAGAAAAGACCTAGAATAGTAAAGGCAATCCTGGCCAACAAAGACAAGGCAGGAGGCATCACAATTCCTGACTTGAAATTATACTACAAAGCCACTGTAATAAAGTCAACATGGTATTGACAACAAAATAGACCTGTGGACCAATGGAATAGATTAGAAATTGCAGAGGCCTCTATAAACACACTCAGCCACCTGACCTTCAACAAAGGAGCCAAACACACTTACTGGAAGCAAGATAGCCTCTTTAACAAATGGTGCTGGAAAAACTGGCTTTCTACATGCCGAAATCCAAAACTTGACCCAGCTCTATCACCATGCACTAAGCTAAAGTCAAAATGGATTAAAGATCTAAACATTAAAACAGAAACACTCAATCTTCTGGAAGAGAAAAGTAGGAGGAACTCTTGAAGATATAGGGGTAGACAAAGAGTTCATGAAGAAACATGTATTCTCATGGGAAACACTTGAAAGTATTAACAAGTGGGACCGCTTGTTATTGAGATGTTTTTACATATCAAAAGAAATTACCAACAAAGTGAAATACAACACACAAATTTGGAAAAAAATCTTAACTTATAAGCACTCAGACAAAGGTCTGCTCTCCAGAATTTATAAAGAGCTAAAACACATCAGCACCCCTAAAATTAAAGACCAATCCAGAAATGGGCCACCAAGGTGAACACACATTTCTCAGATGATGAAATTAAACAAGTGAACAAGCATATGAAATAATGTTCCATATCCCTAGCCATCCATGAAATGCAAATTAAACAACTCTGAAATACCATCTCACCCCAGAAAGAATGGCTATCATAAAGAAATCAACAAACGACAAATGTTGGAGAGGCTATGGGGAAAAAGGAACTCTTCTCCACTGCTGGTGGGAATGTAGACTTGTGCAACCATTATGGAAATCAGTGTGGAGACTCCCTAAAAAACTAAGGCTGAAAATCCCATTCAAGCCAACTATTCCTTACTGGGAATTTTCCCGGAGGAACTGAAAATGTCATATCACAGTGATATATGTGTATGTTTATAGCAGCACAATTTGTGATAGCCAAATCTTGGAAACAGCCAAGATGCCCATTACATGAGGAGTGGTTGAAAAAAAATGTGGTATTTTTATACAATGGAGTGTTACTCAGCTATAAAGAATGATAAACTTGAAGCCTTGATATTTAAGTGGATGCCACTTGAAGATATAAGGAAATAAATCAGACACACATATGTAAATATTATACAGTCTCCTGAATATAAGGACTCAAAAGAAAAAGCAGAAATAGAAATTTATAACACAATGAAAAGTAAAGCGTGAATCTGAGGATTTGACAATGAGGAGAGAGCAAGAGAAAAGATGGGAAACATGGCAGAGGAAATGCCACACATTTATACATACAAGATGAGTAAGGCAATGATGCTGAGAAACATCAGCAGGTTTTTTTGAAACTAGCAGTTAATTGGTAGCATACTCACCCTGACTAACTATACATGCCAATACATGTGAACCACGCAACTGCTTTGAGGATAGCAATGTACAATGGAAGGGTCTCACTCGGAATGCCTGTCTTTCTGGTCTTCTAAATACCTACTTCTTGTCATGACATTATTACCATATTGTCTCTCAAGAAAAATTTTGTTTTTTTAAATAAAGAGTAATAAATAAAAAAAAGACACAAGAAAAAAAAAGTCACAGGACTGTCCTGCTACAATGCTGCATATGGTTAGATTTCTAAATTTCTGTGTAAAAAATATGTAAGTGCTTATTCCTACTTCTTAAATTATTTTTTTCTTCATGTTCTGTAGGGACTTAACATTTAACATATCAATACTCAATGGAAAAAAACAGTTACATGTTATGCCTAAGATGTTTAATATTTAGACAGATAGAGTAAACCAAACTATATATGTTGTAGGGTAATAATAAGTTTCTCATCTGGAAGGTAAACAACCTAAGTTTGCAGATGATCAAAAATTAGAGAAAAGGAAGGGCTTCAAGGTCAGCCAACATTTTGGCCCTAGCCTTTCAAGGTCAGTGAAGACCCAGGGCATAGGAGAACCTGTACTGTAACATCATGGAACTCAGTTGTGCCCCAAATTTTCTGATCAAGAAGAATATGGGGCTACAAAGCAATGTGACTGATGATGGAAAGTTTATTTAAGGAGAGTCACATGCAGAGAAAACATTCTCTCAGGTTTTCACAGAGAGTAAATTTGTCAAACAATGGTTGTGATTCATCTACATGTCTGACACTGACAAAGGATCTACAAAGTGAGGTACAGTTTTACAGGATAAAAATTGAGGGTACTTGACTGACCTTGTCAGATACAGAAGTTACATGTCTTGTTATATAGGTCTTGCTTTATCTTGGTCTTAACTATCCAGAAGAAAACTATAAAAATGTGGTATATAAAGTAAAGCCATATTAATATGATGAGCTGTGAAAAGCTCAAGTCAACAACTTCTGCTGATAACCCACTACTATTGTGGACTGCTGGACTATGTTGGGTTGTTTTGCTGAATTCACTCACCTATACTATTTAGATGCCAATGGAATGCCTATCTCTGACAGAACTAAACAAAACAATGTGATACCAAAGGACCATTTTACATTTGTATGTACAAAATAGTTAGGATAGATACACAGCTAGTTTCACTTAATTCGATGAGAAGAAATATTTGTACTAATAGTGTTTCAATAGGATATCCTGTCTGCTTCTTGTACTATGGATAACCACTAAGAAGATAACAATGTACGTTGCAGTAATTTTTTTTTTTTTTTTTTTTTTTTTTTGCAGAACCGGAGATTGAACTCAGGCCCTTGTGCTTGCCAGGGAAGCATTTATTCCACTGAGCCATCTCCCCAGCCCCTGCAGTACTTATTGAAACTGTCCTATTAATAAATTTTGAAACTGTCTAATTGCTATTTGTTTCTCAATAAAATAATGAAATAAAAATAAAAAAAAACAACTTCTGATATTGCCAATCTTACAGAA
>PVKA01041092.1:0-18307 GCA_004027165.1 Ctenomys sociabilis | reverse complement strand
GATCCTTTCTCACCTTTTCACTAGCTGCTCCGGCATCTTCAAGATCTGAAACTCTGTCTTCGCTTTCACTCAGACGGTTTTGTAGACTTGTGATTGCTATTTTTAGTTCTTCTATATCTCTTTGACTGTGTTTCATGTGTTCTATTTCTTTTCTGTATTGCTCATTCAAGGAATCCATCATATTTCTGATCTCCTCAATATTTTTTTTCCATGTCTTCTTTAGAGGTAGTTATTAATTCTTTTCCTGCTGTATTTCTTCCAAGTTGGATTTCCTCTGTATATTTCTGGACTTGATTTGGTATTTCAGATCCTATGACTTCAAAAAGTTCCTTTTTGATTTCAGAACTTATTTCTACTTTGAGTTCCTCATGATCTTTCTGCTGTTGTTTCTTTGCTTCAGATGCTGTTAATTCATATATATCAGCTGGAATAGTGCTCTCTGCACTTGGTCTGGGTGACCATAGTTTTTCCACCCAATGTTTCTGAAATTCATTCTTTATTTCAGATTCTATGTATTCAAATATTTCTTTTTTAATTTGGGGAATTCTCGTTTTATTTCCTCTATAGCTTTCTGCTGTTGTTCCTTTGCTGCTGTATCTGTTAGTTCATTCATTGCAGCTGAGCTAGTGTCCTCTGCCCTTCCTGATGGACTCGAGGTCTGGGATTGCATTTTTCCCCTTCTCTTTGTCATTTTGTATAGAACTGACCTTTGACCTTTGGTGTAGAGCTTTGGTGCAGCTATAACCTTAGCTTGTTATGAGATTCGGGTGCCAGTCTATTAAGTTTGAGATTTTCCAGGTATGCCTATCCTGGGTCTAGCTGTTGTGTTCATTTCCTTTTCTGCTGCCGCTCCTTTGGTTCCCCTCTGTTGGTTCCCGGGGTCAGCTCTCCTGTGTCAGGCAAGTCATTCCCCAGGTGGGTGGACCTGGGCTTTGGTGGGTCTTCTGGGCTCACAAAAGCGTAGTGGATGATCTTATTTACTGAGTAGGCTGTACTGGGTCGGCCAGCCTGTGCTGGGTCTGGGTCTACGGGCAGTACCCGAGAAGGCTGGGAAAGGTCCCTCTGGTGAAGTGGGCCCGGAGCCCTCACTCACAGGCCAGGCTGTGCTGGGTTTTGGTCCGTATCGTGGGACCATGGATTGCTGAGATATGTTCCTCTGGCACGGCAGGTTTGGAGTTCTCACTCCAGGCCGACCTGCACTGGGTCTGGGGCTGTGGGGTGGGACCGGTAATCACCTGGAAATGTTTCTCTGGCACAGTGTACCTGGAGCTGTCACCGGGCCACGGGGGGTGGGGGGTAAGTAATCCGTGGGAAATGTCTCTTGGGCACAGCGTGCCTGGAGTTCTACACTCACTGACCTTTGATGCCCAGAGAATCCGGGAAATTCCCACTCGATCAGTGGGCTTTAGGTCAGGGGATCCAGGGAGGTGCTGGTGAGTGGGTCCTGAGGTTTCAGGCCAGTCACTGGCTTGGAGTGGTTGGGGACAGGGATCCGTGTAGTGCGCATGGGAAGAAGCCAAAGGCTCTCCCTCAGACTCACCACACTCTCACTGATGTGGGAAGCCCAGTGAGTCCTGTAAATTTGCTCTGGCTGGGAGAGCTTGGTGTGGGATCCAGGAGGCCGCTGGAGTCAGCCACTGTCTCAGGCCAGTCTCTGGCTGGGTGGCTTGGGCGGGATCGAGTAAACTGCTGGCGTTGGTCTTGCTGTCTCGGGAAGTCTGTGGGGCTGGGCTGGCGCGGGCGGGATGTAGGAGGATGGCAGAGTCGGCCGCGCTGTCTCTGGCCCATCTCAGGGGCTGGGCGGGCGCGGGCGGTATAGACGAAGATCTCCAGCTGATCTTTTTGTGCATAAGCATATTTTTTTTGAACTAAAGGAAAGAAATCATATAAAATTGGTAAGTGAAATAAAAGAAGTAGAGAGATCAAACAAGGAATCAAGGCCGAGGTAGCACACAAGGTAGAGTGGACTTTTATCATGACCAGGCATCCTGCTGGGTTTGGCACACTTGTCTAATGGCAGGAAGCTGGGATGACAGGTCCTCTGCTCAGCGCTACCCCAGCACTGAGGGGCATATGTGGTTGAATGGTGAAGGGCCAGGTTAGAGATGAGAAGCCGGTGTGACTAACCTTTACATCTGTTGGCATCATAAGGCTCATTGTGCATTAAAAAAAAAAAAAAAAAAACCAGTTCTCCTCCTCCCTGTGCCCCATGCTATTTGCACTGTGCATCGCTGTGGCCCTAATGGAGGTGGAGACACAAATACCACTGGCTGGCATGGCTCACGGACCTAAACAGAGCCTTCCTACCATCCTGAGAGCAACTGGGTGAGGGAGGGGATTTCTGCCAGGGGCAATATGAGACCGAGTCAGCAGGCAAAGGATTATTTATTATTAAGATACTTTTGTGAGCTGAGAGCAAGGATTCCCAGTAGCCAGGGTAAAGATTCTAATTTTTCCATGCTCACTTGTGGGTGCCTTAGTGAGGACAAGTTTGCTGTTATGGAGCTGGCCCTCCAGGGTGTCTTCAAGGCCACCTGCTCCCCCAGGTGAAAGTGTTCAATTGGGAGGAGAGAAAAGGCCCAGTGTGTATAAGCCTGGAGCTGTGTGGAGGTAACAAGAGTTCACCTGCAGAGTGGGCAGTGACGGGGACATAGGCTGTAGAGAATTAAACAGAGAGTAAGAGAATCAATCAGAGTGGCTTTGCTTTTACTGACATCCTATTCTGGCAGCTTTAGTCCTTTCTCTTCATGGCTCCAGGCTCAGCCACTGCAATGTACCTTTACAGTACACACATTTGGCCCATATGGGACTTTTAACCCTTTTCACCCAGCTTTCTGGTCCCCCTTTCCACACCATCCCCTCTTGTCATAAATCCCGGAGGATGTAGAGTTTCATGAGACATAGACACCAACAACTCAGGACACATTTGTGGGGAGGACAATTAATGTTTTGTTTTATGCACTATATTAATGATTGGTAAGATAAACATATTTTATCACATAATTATTTGTGTTTTCTTTCCCAAGTATGCATATTGTTTTATTTTCAATCATAAAGTGTTTCTTGGATTCCTACCATGTGCCTGGCTGGTTACTTGGCAGGTGATGCAGCCCACAGGAGACAGGACAGAGCATGACAGAGGTAGATAGTACACAAATGAACAAGTTCATGTGCTTAGCACATGTAAAGTGCCATGAAGGGGAATGTTCTAGAAGAATAGGACAGATTGTGATGGGCAGGGGTAACTGTGTGGGAAAAAGGTGACCAGGGATCACCTGTTGGAGGAGGAGGCCTTTGGGTTGAGGACTGCTGAAACAACAAATGACGAGGTCCAGGGGAAGAGACAAGTCTGGCATGTTTGAGGACAAGGACAAAGGCTTGCACAGCTAGGAATAAGCTTCCATTAACTCCTGAGAAAGAGGCTGAAGGCATGGGGAGGTCTGCTTTAATCATACAGTGTCATTGAGTGTAATAGAATTTGCAATTTATAATGCTGCATCCTCCCCCCATCCGTGGTTTTACTTTCTGTGGTTTCTGTTATCCATGGACAACAAGAAGTAAAAGCATGAGTACCGTATTTTGAGAAATAGAATGAACACATTTATAGAACTTTTACTTCCATATATTGCTATAATTTTTCTATTACTAGTTGTTGTTGTCAATTCTTTCCTATGGTCAGTGCAAAAACTAAACATGATCAAAAGTGCAGATGGATAGGGAAAATATATAATGTATATCGGCTTTGGTACTATCTACAATTGCAGGCATCCACTGGGGTCTTGGAACATCCCCTGTTCATAGAGAGATGCTGTATGAGCCGGAGGATGAGTGATGGGAGTTAAACATGTTCTTGACCACTTAGCACAGTTCGCCCTCATTTGCATTGCCCCACTTGTGCCTTGGCAGTTTCTTGTGTGGAAGCTCTGGCTGATGCTTCCCTGCACTCTGATTTCCTGCCTGCCCAGAGGTTCTCAACCCAATCCTCTCCTCATTGCTTTGTGAAAAGCTTCTCTCTCATGCCAGTTCTCCAGTATGGAGGTCTCTCCATTCTCCTTGTGATGGAAGGAAGGCTTGAATGGCTTCAAGCCTCATTCTGATCCTTGGCAATTTTCAGAACCCGTACCAGTTGTCTAGGCAGGAGATCAATCAAATAAGCTCATGTATTCCTTTTCTTATGCATGGAATTTCCTTTGGGCTTCTTGGGGGAAGAGAAGAGAAGAGCCTGTGAGTGAGGGAGAGGGAGGAGGAAGAAAGGAAAGATTAGGAGAGACCTCAGAGAGTTTGGGGAGAAGAGAAAATGTCAGTCAGTGATTCTCTCTACTGACCTCTGGGCTGAGAGGCGTTATCTCTGTCCACCAAGGGTATTTCTCTTTTCAGTCTTCAATAAGGTCGTCTTTCTTCTGACCCTTGTCTGGTCTGTTGATCTGAGAAAAAAAAAGAACCCTTTAAAAACTTGCTTGGGGTGGAGACAGCTTGGTTAGCCCTTGATTTAAGACTAAAAATAAAGGTTAGGTCTCCCTCCCTCTCTCTCTCTCTCTCTCTCTCTCTCTCTCTCTCTCTCTCCTTTATGTCTTTATCTCTCTCTCTATGTTCTGTACCATCTATGTCTCTGTCTGCCTCGGTCTCTGTCTCCTCTCTCTCTTTCTCTCTCCTCTCTGCCTCTGTCTTTCTATCTCTTCATCTGTGTCTCTGTCTCTTCCTCTGTCTGTCTGTCTCTGGCTCTGGCTCTCTTTGTGTGTTTGTCTCTCTCTGTGTGTCTGTCTCTATTGGTCTCTCTCCTCTCTCTGTTGGTCTCTCTGTCTCTCTGTGTGTGTTTGTCTATCTCTCTCTATGTCTCTCTCTCTCTCTCTCTGCCTCTCTGTGTCTGTCTCTGTCTTTCTTTGTCTCTGTCTCTGTCTCTTCTCTTTTCTCTCTCTGTCTGTCTCTGTCTCTCTCTGTGTGTCTGTCTCTGTCAGTCTCTCTCCTCTCTGTTGGTCTCTCTCCTTTCTCTGTTGGTCTTTCTGTCTCTCTCTGTCTCTGTATAGATGTCTCTGTCTCCATCTCTCCCTCTCCCACCCCTCCTCCCTTCCACCCACAATTTCTTTCCCTCTATCCACATACACAAACACAATTTGCCCACAGTTGGTGAGAACTACTGGTTGGCTTCTGCTTTGATGTAGGTCTGATGGATTCTACCTTTTCACTGGAATACAGTGTGACTCTTATGGGGATGTTGTTTAAATTCTTTCTTTTCTAAAGTAAGAAAGTAAATTGTAGGTGCAATGCACCAAGATATAGCAATAAATAGATGAGGTCCTAGAGGACAAGAAGGGCAGATGGATCTGGGCATTTTGCCTAGATAGAGTATATGCTTGTGTTTTACTTTAGAAAGAAAAAGATGACACTTAATTTCAGGCTTTTATACCAAGGAGGGTAGAGTTGGAGAGTCCAGACTTTTCTGAATTTTCTAGGCTGGGAGATGGCTGGCTTTGGTTCCTTCCAGACAATATCTCAGATGTGCCTCTTTTCATCTATCATATTGGTTGGAAAAGCTTTTATGTCTTTTAAATTTTTGTTGAGGAGCGCTATGGTGTGAATGTAGATTTTTATCCTAGTTCATGAGCTGAGGCTTGGTTTGCAGTATAATAGTGTTAAGTGGTATTTAGACCTCTTAGAGGAAGCTAGATCCTGGGTGCCCCACCTTTATAAATAACTTACTTATTTCTCCAGAGACTGTGTAGGTTCTAGAAGGAATGGATTAGTCCTAAAAAGACTGGATTATAAAACAAGTGCTGTTACAAAGTAAGCCCAGTCCGTGCCTCTGGTTTCCCTGCTCAGCTGCTTCTGCTGTGTATGTCTCCTTCGACTGTTTGTTCCTCTACCAGAACATGTTGCAGATAGGCCCTCATCAGAAACCAAGCAGATGCCAGAGCCCTGCTCTTAGTCTTCCTGATCCATGAATTAAATAAACTTCTTTTCTTTACCAATTACCCAGCCTCAGGTATTTTCTTATCAGCATAGAAAGTAGACTAAGAACAGGAGATCAGCCACGTAAATTGCAACATCCCTGGAGATGGCTTTGGTCACTCAAAAGTAAATGTAACCATTGCTCTTCAAAATATGACCCATCAGTCTGTCAATATTCCACAGTCAACCACTCAGTGAGGATTAACAAGTCCTTCATCTTTGGATCTAGACAAGACTAAACCTGAACAATGCTATCTGAATACTGTCTCTTTGGGAATACAGGCCTATCTTTGGTGTATGAGAAATTGCTTTCATTTCCAATGACAGAAAATGAAATCTTGATTGACTTAAACAAAGAGAAAAAAAATCAGTTTATAGAAATGAAAAATATATATATATATATTATAAAGACTAAATCACCTCACATAAAGCAACTTAAACCTATAAAGCTCAGAATTTAAGTCAGCAAGTAAAGCTGTTTCTCATCATCTCAGCCTGGGGAGATAGCTCAGTAGAATAACTGCTTGCTTGCAAGCACAGGGTCCTGAGTTTAATTCCTGGTACCACAAAAGAAAAAAAAAAAAAAAAAAAAGATTTCTAATTTTGAGCTGGCCAAATAGCTCAGTAGATTAAAGCACCTGCAAACAGGCGCAGGGGCCAGAGGTTTGATCCTTGGGCTGCCTGGCCAGCCCCGCCCCCAGAGCACACTGAGATGGTGATTGAGACTGGGCGTGGTGGCATGTACCTGTAATCCCAGCTCTTGGGAGGCTGTAAACAGGTGGATTACTATGAGTCCAATCTAGTAGTGAGACACTGAACACTCTGTAGATCCTTCCAATAAAAACACCACGGGGGTGGGGGAGAACTTTCCTTCTCATCTCAGCTGGACTCCTTCTTCCCCCACAGGAAGTTACAGAGCAGCCAAGTGGCCCTGGTTCTGGAAGCTCCACAGAGGCTGGCTGAGCTGGCTCTGGTCATCTCCACATCTCCCTCATGCCCCCGCAGGGCTGTTCATGCTTCCCCACTCCAATGTTCCCCACTGTGTGTTACAGTACCAGTCTATATACAAGGAGCAGAAAATAACCTGTGTCTCAATACTCCCAATGAAAGAATTTCAGAGTCACATCACAAAGGTTATGGATGCAGAGAAGCCTAAAACTTACCTATGTTTGTCCCAATTGTCTCTAGGGCTGGCACAAGGCAGGTGTGTTGTTGCCATTGCCAGAGGAGAGAAACAATTAGAGGAGGAGAAGTCATGTTTTGGCTCCTGGTTTCTGTTCATGGTCTTCTGAGCCCAAGGAAGAAACATCATGGCAGAGAGACAGGGAAAGAGCTGAAGAAGAAGAGGCCATGGACCATCACAGACATGGTCTCTACGGTCATGCCGCATCACCCATCCAGGTTCAGCCAAAACCACTTCACTAATCCTTTCAGCATCTCTCATGCCAATCAAGCTTACAGTCAAGATTCACCACCCCAACAAGGCTCTACCTGGTCCCTGAGCTGCATTTTTATTTATCTCTGTTGACTTTCCTTTTCACACTGCCACTATAGCTGCAGCAGCTCCAGCCCCCACAATCAAATGTAGTGGGAAAGGAAAGCCCATCTGATTGCTTTCCTAAGAATCTCCTTGTCTTTAATTGCATCATGAACCTATAAGTTAAACCAATTTCTTTGGTCATGGGCATAGGCAGGGGCATGGAATGTGTTATTTGCCCTATAAACTCATCATATGTCCCACCCTTGACCTGGGGATGGATCCTTAACAGAAATATACAGGCTTTCAGTATGAGAGTGAAGAAATCTCTACTGAAACTTGGTGGCTCTTTCCAGGAGTAATGGCTTCTGCTGCAGCTGAAGTTATAGTGACAAAAAGAAAAACAACAGCTATCCATAACACACCTGTAACAGAGCTCCATACATGTGCTGCGGTATCTTATATGCAATACTGCAATAGGTTAAGAGAGGTGCTAGGAATTTAGATTTGGATCCAGATCCTCAGACACATTTTGGCCTGAATTATTCTTCTCAGTACAGAGCATAATTCTGCATGATATGAAGAATAAATTGTCCTGCCCAGAGGGGTTTTACTTTGTAATAGAAATATCACTCTGATTGATAGCTTTCGCCATTTGTGATCATCTTCTACATGTTGGGGGATCGATACGCTTTCAAATACTTGTCCATTCACCAAAGCATTATCTCCCAAAACTTCTTTGTCCCTGCTTATATTTGTCAACTTTACAATCCTTTTATTACCAGCAAAAGCTTTGGGAAGCTACAAATAAAAGCAGGGATTATAAAAGATTCTTATTAAAGCATGCTTTTTTTGAGGCACAAAGTACAATGCCCTCTGTTTTCCCCTTGTGAAAAGATGTGTTTTCTTGTTTAATTAGAGTAGACCTCCATTCCATTATGAGAGGACAAGGAGGGCAGCAGGACTGAGACTGCAGGCTCCAAGAAAAAGGCTTTATTTATTTCAGCTCTGGTTAACTTTTAGAGCACATTGCAACATGTGAAATAGTCTACCCTATGTGGGAATGGCGAATATGCGGAAAAGCACTGTGTCCCTGCCATACAGTAACTGGTCATGATCTCCATTTTGTTGTTGTTTTTGTTGTTCTTACTTTGCAATCAAGACCTGTGTTGGAGAAACGCAAAGCCAAGTGCATCAATTAAGGTCCTGGCAAGAAACAGATGGCACACTCAGTTTGGATAATTTGAGAGAAGCATAGTAAAGGGAGTTTGCAAAGATGTGTGCAGGATTAAATGAAACCACAAGGGATAACATTACACTCCAGCATTAGCAACCATCTGACCTGGAGCCGTGGTTAGTAAACTGGCTTAAGGGTCAGAGCTGGTTGCCTACATATTTATGAAAATAAAGTTTTATTGAAACACAGCTATGCATATTCCCAGAACAGTTGAACGATGGCATCAAAGACTGCAAGGTCTACAAAACCTAAAATATTTACCACCAAGATTTTTATAAATGTGATTTGCTTTGGGACCAGGACAAGGCTAAGATGAGTGAGGCACTTGGGGTGCAAAAGTTAAGGAAGTGCTGATTCTGAGTCCCTGCACTTGATAACCCTGGTGGTGAGTGCTTTCGGAAATTCCACTTCCTCACTTGTTTCGCCCCCCGTGGGCCTGATTTGTAACCTGACATAGAGAGTAGCTATCCTGAGAAGGCACCTGCCAAAATCTGCGGCTTTTGAGCCAGATGTGCACGGCATTTGGCAATTGTCAATGTGGAGATGGCGAGAAAAACCCTCAATCTCTGTCTGGTAACCTGTTGGTGGAGTGGTCAACAGACAAGGGTCAATGTAGGAGGAAAAAGTATCCCTGAGTGAACAGGAGAACCACAAGGATGAGAAGGGCAGCTGAGAAAACTCTGCCATGCCACTGTGCTACAATCACCTCACAGTCAGGGTCTGGAAAGGACCATGGTGATCATTCAGCCCCAAAGAAACTGTGTGAAGTATTAGATCCAAGGAGGGAGTTGCTGGCCAATTAACTTCATCTTATTTTACCATCCAGAAGTAGGGAAAGCATACCGGATCTGACTTATAAAAGAAAGAAAGGGCCCTAGACTTTTCTGCAACATACTCACAGTTGTAAGGTTATTATTTATCTAAAGTATATTCTATCCACTGCATGCTGTACAGTTTATTAACCTGTCTGCATGCCCAGACTGATACTTGGTACACTGTAGTTGCTCAGGAAATATTTATTGAATAATCAAATGAAAAAATGTGAAAAATCTTACACTTAAAAATAATGTAGGGCCTGGGGAGATAGCTCTGTGGTCTGAGCACCTGTCTGGCAAGTGCAAGGACCTGGGTTCGATCCCCAGTACTGCATGCCATGCCAGCCCTGAAACTCCAGGTGCATCACACCAGCCCTGAAACCAGGCGTGGTGGCACATGCCTGTAATCCCACTGCTGGGGAGGCTGAGACAGGAAGATCACTATAAGTCAAGCTGTGTAATGGGAGCCTGAACCAAATAAATAAATAATATGGTAATACATCTATGAGGCAAAGGGACTATGGGCCAATAGCAAACACAATAAGTTACATGAAAGTTCTTTACCAAAAACCATTGAACTAATGGGTAGGGTTCAATTAAGAATAACCAAGTGATACATACATTTTACCTTTATTTTATTTTAACACAAAACATACACATACTTTAGCCCACAATTTAATAAAAGTCTTAGGCTTTCTGCAAAAGATTAATTTATTACATCATTGAGACTTCTAGGTTATCTTTCTTTCATAAGCCATACTCAAAATGAATTATCTTAATTTTAGTTATGTTTATTTTAAGTGTATAAAACCTTAAGAGATTATAAGACTATATATATATATTTGTATTTAGGACAGGGTCTACAAGGTCTTACTGGGTAGATCGGACTCATAGTGATCCTCCTGTTTATGGCCTCTCAAGTATTGGGATTACGGGTGTGCACCACCACCCCAGCAGTCTCACTTGTCATCTCAGGGTACTCCCCTGGGGGCGCAGCACAGCAGGCCTGGGATTGAACTCCTGGTCCCTGTGTCTGCCTAAGCAGGTGCTTTAATTTGCCGAGCTATTTGGTTGACCCAAGAAGAATATTTTGAGGGCAGTTTGTATATAAGTTGTCATAATTTTTCTCTATTTTTTATAGGTTTTCCAACACACTTTTCTCTTTATTGAATCCTTCCAAACTATTCCATCTAGTTTTCACAGAAACATTTCTGTTTTCTTTTGTGCCCATAATGCATCAAGGCACACGATTACAGTTACAAATAAAATTAGAGTTGACAGGTTCTGGACTCTCGGGTAGGCAGAACACTCAGCTGGTGAGATTGCTGAACAAGGCATGTTGAGAGGTGGTCTGCCTTCAGCCTGCTGGGGTATAGAAGAGTGTCTTACAGGAAGAAGGGTAAGCTTTGGTTGATTTAGTAAATTGGTTCAATGAACCACTTAGGCAAGATTCTTCTGTAGACAAGAACTATTGCTCAATTTGTGTGAGTGTATTTTGTGCAAATGTGGTGCCAGCAACTAAACTAGGGCCTCGCAAATGTTAGAGACCTGCGCTACCATTAAGGGACACATCCGGCCCAATCCTGGTATTGTTGGTTCCCAGGGCCAAGGCCAGTCCCTTGATCACTGACCTTTGCTTCTCAGTCTTGCAAATAACCCAGAGCAATTGTAAGAAAGACAAATTAAAACTGGGCAGCATAGCTCCTTGTGATTGGCGTTATCATTCTGGACTCTGTCCAGTGGTTTATGCCCAGGACATAAATTGAAGATAGCCATTCCCTGGAAAACACATACATGTGTTTTCCTCTCGCCTGATATTTTTCAAGATAACTTGGATTCTACCTAAGTGGTGAGGGATGGAAGGAAAAGTACAAAATAAGTTATATCAACCTGAGGAGTCATTTGAGGCAAAGTTTGGGAACTGGGTTCCAGTCCTTACTTGGACAGGATTGGTCACCCGGAGACTTGTACTCCAAACTTAGCTTGCTAACTTATGAATGAACTTTGCCACCTTGGCCTGGGATAGACAGGGCACTTACATTTTATTATAATTGTCTATAAGTAAACAGTAATTATTTGTGCTATATAAGTAAATAGCAAGTATTCAACATATAATAAATAATACTGAGTTTTTTCTTAGTAATTTATATTATATTGCCTAAGAAATTTTTTTTTGCAGGTCAAGGTCACAAAAATACTTTATTTCTTTTAATCACTGTTGTTTTATCTTTCATGTTTATATAATTACCTTTAATTATTTTTCTCCTGTAGTAAGAGTTGGAATTCTCACTCTTTTATTTTTTCAAATATACAAAATGGTAATTCCTGGAGAATTTGGAAAAGCTTTCATTTAATAAAAAAGTCTTTTTATTAAAAAAAAAAAGGAATGTCCCAATTGAAAACAAAAATATGATACATAAGCACTAAACATGTATCTCCCTCCCTTTCCTTCCAAATTACCACCTGCGAAGTTAGGTTAGGGCAAATAATGATGTAGTTACAAAAAGCCTTAAACTTCAATGGACAAAATAATGAAAAAATAAGAAACAAAGTCTTACTTTTTTCTTGCCATGTATATGTTCCAGGTTGGCATGGAATATCTGATCAGCAGAATCACTTGGGGATACAGGCTGATGGCTAATCCCCCATCTTGAATACTCCTAATTGTCATAGCCAAATAGCAGAGAGAGAACTCTGTAAAGTATCTATAAGCAACTTACATATTTGATTTGAAAATGAAACATGCAACTTCTGCTAGCAATTCATTGTCTAAAGCTATTCACATGGTCCTAGTTATCCCAAGGGGACAGAAAGTACAGTCCTTAAGGAAACTAGGAGAGCAAGAAATGGAAATATTTGGTGAATAACACTAATGACTACTACTGCATTGCCTTTTTTGTTAACCTTATTCTATATTCTTCCCTTGCTCCCTCCTTCCCTCCCTCTCTGCCTCCCTCCTTCCCCCCTTCTTTCCTCCCTCCCTTTCTCTCTCCCTTCCTTCCTTCCTTCCTTCCTTCCTTCCTTCCTTCCTTCCTTCCTTCCTTCCTTCCTCCCTTCCTTTTTTCCCTTCTTTCCTTCCTTCTCTTCTTCATTGTTTCCATCCTTCCTTCCTTATTACCTTTCTAACTTTCTGGAGAATAAAACATGGCAAAGGAATAAACACTGAAGCCAAGAAAAATCTCATTTTCTGTTTCTTATCAGTTAAGTATGCAACTTTGGGCACAACTCAAATCTCATGCCAGTTGCTTATCTAAAAAAGGTGTTTGTTGTGAAGATTTAGTTAAGTAAACCATTAAAAAACCTCTAGGCTCAGAATAGAAACTTAACAAATGGCAGTTTCCTTCCTCAGCTTGTCATGTTTTCTTCTCCCCTTCTTCTTCATTCTCCAAATTTTCCTTCAAGGAAAGGGTGAAGATTTTAGGGGCAGGTTCCTAGAAAGACAAACCATGTCTACCTTCTCTGGCCTTGGCCTCAAATGTTATGGAAATAGAAGGTAGAGTTAAGCTGGATTACCTGAGAGTGTCTCAAGGTCATTTCAAGGTGTCATGAGTTACAAGGAGGTGCCAAGCCAAGGGATTTGGCAAGACAGCTTCAGAGACCCATCTCCTGGGAGACTCATCTGAATTACTTTTTTCTCTCAGGGAGAGTTTGGCATCCAGCAGAGCCAGTGCTTTACAAACTTCAACATGCAACTAAGCCAACAGTGGATCCTATAAAATGGGTCTAATTCTAAAGGAACTTCTCTCCAGCTAATCCTACTGATACTTGGGCCACATGAAGTAGAGAGGTCCTAGAGGAGTGAAACGAAGATGTAGGGGCTGTTTTTGTAAGTTAGAATTCTAGGTCTACTGCTTGCGCAAGATGAGGCTTGGGTAAGACAGTTCTCTAAAACCTCATTTCCTAGTCTGTAAAACAGGCAACTTTACAGTGTGCTTGTGAGCCATCAGTGAATTTATTAGTTAACTTTCAAATCATTATGGCAAAATACCAGAGTAAAATGATTTCAAGGAGGAAAGGCCTATTTGGCTCATGATTTTAAAGGTGGCAGTTCAGTGGCTTCATGGCTTTGGGCCTGAGGCAAGGCAGGTGACCTAGGTCATGTACAGGAGGACCCTGTTAACCTCACAGAGGTCAAGAAGCAGCAACAGTGAGGAAATAAAAGAAAAGATGTATTTTTCAAAGGTGTACCCCCAGTAGCCTCAAACAAGCCCCACTCCCTAGAAACTGATTCAGCTCTGAACAAACTCACTTTGGACAAACTCACTAACAAGGCTAGGGTCCTCAGAATCTAGTCTCCTCTGTGGGCAAGTCTTTGAACATTACTGTATTGGGGATCAAGCCTTCAATACGTGAGTCACACTTGATATTTGAAATTACAGTTGAAAGCAGTCTGGATTGGTAGCTACTATTAGTGTCTCTTCCTGTTTTAAAGTCTGGGTTCTCTGTAAACTAGAAGTGATTCTCTGCTGAGTGCTTTTAAATTTTCATTTATGTATTTGGTACGGGATCTCACTATACAGCTCAGTCTCACAGTGATCCTCTTGTTTTCAGCCTCCCCAGTGCTGCGATCACAGGCATGCTCCACCACACCCAGACCTGTTTACCCACTAGAGTCAGCATACCCTAGGGGTGGAGCCAGTGCATCATGCAGGCCTGAGAATCGAACACTGGTCCCTGAATTTGCCAAAGCAGGTGCTTAGTCCACTGAGCTATCGCCCTCTGTGCTCAGTTTCGTTGCTCACTGCTTTATGCAACAGATGCTGGAGGGTGTGTCTCTCCCATATGCTGTAGTAAGCCCAATTTGACTCCCAGAGACATTTACCTTGCACAACTGACAAATGTCAGAGACATGTGAGAGGGGACCACTAAACCTAGACTGCATCCATGTACACGTGGGCAGAAGCATGACGGCCAGGGTATGTGTTTGGAGGTTGTGGGGAGGTTTTGCACAAAGGAAAGTTGATATAAATGGTGGCAGCAAAGGCATCCTAGCCAAATAGATCCTTTTAAACCAGGCCATGAGCAGTGAGACCCTACTTTTTCTTATGGGATGCAGTGATAAAGAAATTACATAGTTATTTGAGAGGAACATAAATAAAGATTAATAGGTTAATGAGTTATTTTCCTTTCATTACTACACTATTGTACTTTATTATAATTGCTTTGCACTCATTTAATTAAATTTGAACTGGGGCCAACACAAGATAATTTGTTTTCCCTGTACTGAACAATGAGTATGCAGATTGGATGTACTGAAGCAGTAATCAGCCCTCTGTTTGTAACACTTTTCTACTCTGAGTAGACATTATAATTGATAATTTGATTGTTGCAGCACTCTGTGCAATATATTTTAAAGCAGCATTAACATAATGGAAATTATGTTGTGAGCTTAATCTCAGCTTTTCACTGAGAGGCTATCTGGACTCTCAGTGTAAGCCAGCTAGGGCCTGACAGCGGCAGGTCTCTATCTCACCCATTCTTTCTTTTGTCTCTCCCTTCTCTTCTTCCTTCCTATGCCTTTCTTTACTATCTGACCTGTTCCTTTTTCCTCTGCTACACACTTCCATTGCTCACCCGGTGCTTTCCTTCTCTCCTACCTTCACTTTCCTTCCTCCTTTCCTCTTTCTTTCAGTTCTTCCCTCTTTCCACAAATACACTCACTTTCTTTCCCCTGCCATTAGCTCTATGGAAGTTAGCCCCAGGGCTAACACAGCAGTGTCCACAGTAACCTCCTTCAACTGTATCTTCCTTTTGGGATTTGCTCACATCTGGGGCACTCAGGAACAACAAGGAAGAGCCTTCCCTACAAATGACTAAATGAGAAATTATTTAAGGTGGATGGCATGGCAGCCAGGCCACCCTTTGTGCTGTTGGTCAATATATTGGATTGATGCATGATACAGCCTGTGAGGGCATTTCTGCAAATGGTGGCAGATGAGGGAAGTCACTGGCATTGCTTTTGTCCAAAGTCCATTCTTCCTTAAAACTGTAAGCATTTTTTTTTTCTTTTGAGAAGATGTGGTATTTATTCTTAAGAATATATTGTTGGAACTAATTCTCTTTGGTATGAGGGTTTTCTGTCTTGCGATGGAAACTAGGTGTGCCGTTCTATTTAATAATACCAGGCCACAAGACTTGGGCACAGGTAAGGAGATCTTGCAACTATGTGACTTTTGTTGAAGTTTCAAAACTCTGTAAATATTTGTTTCTGTGTTCATTTTTGGAGGGGAAACACTTATGAGTGGTTGGAAATGACTACTCGTTTTGGGAAAATCTAAGTGTTCTTTGTCTTCCACAAAGCTGTCCAGGCCTTGAATTTGTTGCAAAAATCTAATATCTGGGGAGAAAATCTGTTCTTTTATCTCTTTGCTCTTTCCAAAGCCTGGGTATCCACATTCTAGTCTGCTGCTATATTTTCAAACTATCTGCCTTTATGGAGGGAAAATCCACTCTGGAAGCATGCTCTTTAGTAGGGGAGCAGCATTTTGGAGATGGTGCATTTGTCCCTGTAATACAGTAATTTTCTCTAGTGAACACTTGAGTGTCATAGCTAGCTCTGAATGTCTTTTTTACTTTTCCTCTTCTGTTTTTATACTTTTATTTTTCATGGAAAATTAGGATAGAACTTATTTATACATTAATTATACAATCTAGAAGTAGCACTTCTGAGTTTTACCTTTTAGTTTGCTGTTTCCCTTTATTTGAAAAGAATGTATTTTAGTTTCTCTTACTATCATAAGATTGACTTTTCTCAACTAGATCTAATTATTATTTTTATTTCTACAGATAAAAGGCCCAGAGAGCTGTGTATTTTTGCTTTTTACTGTCTGTTAAAAAAGAAAATTCCAATTTGCCTGGATGGAGCATGCTTCCTCTTGTTCACAGATGTTGTGTTTAAATTGAGAAACCCACAGCTGGGATATGGTCATAGCCTAGAGACACAATTCCAGCTTCTTACATCAGCTGAACTATGGCTTCCTGCCTCCAGGGATGGTGCCAGGAAAGCCAGCTCCTACACAAGGGCTTGCAGTAAGTTAGAGGAACACAAGTAGCAAGGATGCAGGCACTCAACAGTTTCCACTGAGAAAACCAGGTAGTAACCCTGACCCTGTAGCTCTGGTATTTGAACCTCAATATACATCATCCCATTTGGGTTAATCAGCTTGTGCACGTCAATGAGCAAATGTCATGATTTGGTTCTCCCTCAAGCAGACCCTAAAGTAAGGGTTCAACTGCAAGATGCTGATGTGGAAATGATTACAGTAAACCCCACAAGGAGAAGGGAGATCAGACAAAAGAGAGAGACAGCCAGTAAATGATGGGTTATTGAGCCAGTGGGGTACAAGCCTACTAGGCAACTCCAGGAGCCATTAAAAGTACACACACCTGGAGCCATCGTACTGATGTGTGAGCGAACTGGGGTATTTGTACAAGCACTGCCATAAATCACTGGTTGAGGACTGCTCTAGGAGGACCATTAGTTCTTCAAGACTTTCCATGCTGCTGAACTCAGAGCAGGCTGTGAATGCCTGAGAGGTGAGACACAGAGCCACCAGCAATTGGAAGTTAGGTCACTACAGCCACTGACAGTAATAGTCTCTTTGGGTCACTACTTAGCTACCATGTTGAGGGCTGAGGTGACAGGGTAGGCCCTGGCAATATCTACTGCAGCTTTAGTATGAAAATCTCATTTGGGTCTGTTGTACCTTTCTTCCTGACTATGAGTACCACAAAGGGCAAGGGCTGAGCCAAACACAGTAACTTGTGTTCCATGATTCCTGCTTCTTTAACAATGTTTGTCATCCAATCAGTGCTGGTCATGGCTAATTATAAATGCTATTTCTGTCACTTTTCACAACAACCCTGTGATGTAGGTACTATTACAATTTCCATCTTTTATCTTAATTGCCTTGTTGAAGTGGTAGAATCAGGAAAGCTGACAACCTCTTGCTTGGGTTTCTGTTTAGAATTAGAGTCTGGCAGGCTTGGGAGATAACTGAGTAGTCTAAGTGCTACCTGTAAAGTGCAAAGTTTCAGGTTTGACCCCTAGTACTGTGTGCAGTGTTAGCCCTGGAACCGCAGGTGTGCCAAGCCAGCCACTGAAAGCACTTCTGTAACCCTAACACTGGCAAGGTTAAGACAGGAAGGTCACTATGGGTCTGAGCTGCATAGCAGGACTCTAATATCTGGGGAGAAAATCTGTTCTCCTGTATCAAGTAACTAAATAAACAAATAAATAATAAAACATTAAAAGAAAGAATTAGAGTCTGGAGTCTCTAGAGAAACCCTCCTTCTAACTAAGAAGAGTTTTTTTATTAAATAATTCTCATGTGTCTTGTCTTGGGGCCAGTATATTAACTGGTTTCAGTTTTAACTTTCTCTCGGAGTCTAAGTGGTAGTGTTATTCCTGTTTGAGAGATTAACGAAAAGTGAAGTTTGTGGAGATCAAAGTCATAGCATAAGGGCCTGTGAGATAGCTCATCAGACTAAGTATCTGCTCAGGAAAATACAGGGACTGGGGTTTGAATCCCAGCACCACATACTGTGCCAGCCTTGCCCTCTCGTGCACTGACTGTGACTCAGGCCACAGACTAGTTGTGATGACATTCGCCTGTAATCCCAGCACTGGGGAGGCTGAAAACAGGAGGGTCACTGTGAGACTGAGCTACACAGTGAGATCCTGTACCAAGTGCATAAAAAAAGTTACAGCTCATGAGCAGCCCCCTCCAAACCCTGACTCCTTTTGACACTAGTTCCCAAAGCTGTAACTTTGAGATCTTGTCATTTCTACCTGGGTTTCATAGTAGGAAGTGACCTAGTAATGAGGAAATG
>PVKA01041091.1:0-18312 GCA_004027165.1 Ctenomys sociabilis | reverse complement strand
ACATATAATAGTTAAGATCGCAGAAATCCAACACAAAAATAATATACTGAAAGCTGCTAGAGAGAAGAAGGAGCTCACATTCAAAGGAAAACCCATCAGAATTACAGCCGACTTCTCTACACAAACAATGAAGGCAAGGAGAGCATGGAGCAGAGTTCTTCAAGTCCTACACAAAAACAAATTCCAGCCCAGACTACTACACCCTGCAAAACTCTCTTTCAAGTTTGATGGAGAAGTGAAATACTTCCATGACAAAGAACAACTAAAGAATTTCATGATGACAAAGCCATCCCTTCACAGGCTGCTGAAAGAGGTTCTAGAGAGAGACCACAACGCCCAGAACTCCATGCAAGAGAATGGAAGGAACCCACTAAACAGGACAGTCAATTAAACACAGGTTACAAAGGAGTAAACAATACCAGCTAAATATCATGACAAACGTAAGTCAGCACATTTCAATTATAACCATAAATGTAAACGGACTCAATTCTCCAATTAAGAGAAATAGACTGGCACAGTGGATTAGGAAACGAAATTCAACAATATGCTGTATACATTTACCTGGGAATACCTTGTTTATCTTTATAACAGCATAATACTTCTTTGGGAATGAATACCATATTTTCATTGTCCATTCATCCATTGATGGATATGTACACTGTTTTTAAATCTAACTAGTATATATTGTGATGCAGCAAACATGGGTATGCATGTATTTCTGTACTATGATGATTTTAATACTTTTGAGAAAATGCCTAGAAGGGGGATAGCAAGGTAAAATGAAATTTCTATTGTTAGTATTTTGAGCATTTTGTACACTGACTTCCATAGTAGTTTTACTATTACCATTCCACCCACAATGTAGAGGAATACCTTTTGACCCACATGCTCATCAGCCTTTATTATTATTAGATTTTTTGATGATAGCCATTCTATGTTGTATAAAATAGCATATGTGTTGTTTTAATTTACATTTTAAAAAATTTAAACAATAAAATTTAATAAAAAATTTGAAACAATAAAAAAAAATATGGGAGCACATATATTGCTGTGGTGTGAGGTTTTCAGTTCTGGAAAAGTACCCAGGAAGGGAAGAGCTGCCTTGAATGGGGTCTCCAATAACACTGATTTCCATGGTAGTTGTACCAGTCTGCACTCGCACCAACAGTGGAGAAGCATTATTTTTTTTTTCTCCACAGCCTCGCTGGTGTTTGATATTGGCTGATTTCTTTCGTTTTTAATAAAAAATTATTGAGAAACAAATAGCAGTGAAACAGTTTCAAAACAGGTTAGTAGGACAGTTACAATAATTAATACAATGCATATCGTTGTCTTTGTAGTGGTTATTCATAGTACAAGGTACAGACATGATATCCTGTCCAAACGCTATTAATACAAATCTTTCTCCTCATTGAATTGAGAGAAACTAGCTGTATATCTATCCTAACTAGTTTGTATATGCAAATGCAAAATGATCCTTCATTTTTATCACTATTTTGTTTAGCTTTTTTCAGAAATGGGAATTCCATTGCCTTTTAAATATTGTAAGTATGTGAATTCAGCAAAATAATCCAATATAGTACAGTAGTCCATAATAGTAGTGGGTTATCCATAGGACTGGCAATGTCAGAAGTTGTTGACTGAAGCCTTTTATAGCCCAGTATGTTAATATGGCATTACTTTTTATAATTTGGTTTTATACTTTTCTGCTAGATGGTTAAGACCAAGATAAAGCAAGACCTAGATAACAGAAAATATAACCTTTGTATCTGACAAAATCAGTCAAGTTCCCTCAGGATTAACCCTGCGGCTGTGCTCTTGGATGATTTCTTGATGTTAGCCATTCTTTTTGGGGTGAGGTGGAATATTAAATGACACCATGCAAGCTCTTTGCCTGTGCTCACTGGGCCCAGACTTTGCAGTTCTCCTGTGTCCTGCAGGCCACTCAGAATCTGGCTCAATTCTCAAAAGATTGGGCCTGCTCTAGCAGAAGCCCCACACCTGGGTGTTCAGGGTTAAGGAAGTCAGTGCATAGCAGAGTCATGGAGGCTGCCCATAATCTTCTACAGCCAGCACTCACTTGGCCCACATATTGCAGATCCCAGTTGTAATTTTTTGAGAAGTCTCCAAAGTGCTTTCCATACTAGTTGTACCAGTTTACATTCCCACCAACAGTGGAAAACTTCATTTTTTCCCAAAGTCTTGCCGACTTCTGCCACCAGTTGTTTTCTTTATACTGACCATTCTCTCTTGGATGAGATGGTCTCTCACATTTGTTTTAATTTGTATTTCTCAAATGACCATTGGTATGAAAACTTTTTTTCATTCATTTATTTGCCATTTATATTTCTTCCTCTGATAGCTTTGCATTCATCTCAAATGCCTAGTTTTGGATTAGGTCTTTGAATTTTGGGGCCTGATTTATTTTATTTCTTTATATATTCTGATAGAGGTAATTTGTCTGAGTGGCCATGAAGATTTTTTTCCTAATTTGTTGGTTTTCTTGCACTCTCTTGGTGATTTCTTTGTACATGCAGAAAATTCTCAAGAAGATGATTCATCAGTTGTTGATTTTTTGAAATATGTCCTGTGTTGTTTGGTTTTGATCTTGATCTGTCTGCCTATCCCTGTCTTCAAGATTTACACTTATTTTCTCTTCCAGTAGATTTAGTGTTCCTTTGTTAAGGTTCAGATCTTTAATCCATTTTGACTTTAGTGCTTGGTGATAGATCTGCATCTAGCTTTACTTTTTTTTTTTTATTAATTTTATTGAGAAACAAATAGCAGTGAGACATTTTAAACAAGTTAGCAGGGCAGTTACAATAATTAATACATTGCATATTGTTGTCTTTGTAGTAGTTATTCATAGTACAAGATGCAGAGATGATATCCTGTCCAAACTTCTCATTGCATTAAGAGAAAGTTAGCTTTACTTTTCGACATGTAGAAAACGAGTTGTTTTTGTTTTTAGCACCTTATGTTAATGAAGATATCTTTCTTGTGCTGAGCATGTTTGCTCTCTTTTGCATAGATAAGTAGCTAAATGTATTTTTAGTGTCTGCTTGTTCTGTTCTCTTCCACTGATCCTCAGGTCTGTCCTTATACTAGAACCATACTGATTTTATTACTGTAGTGTTGTATTACTATTTCAAGTCAGGTATTGTAATGCCTCATGCCTTGCCTTTGTTGGCCATATTGCCTTTGTTATTCTGTCTTTTCTGTTTCTAAATAAATTTTATGAGTATTTTCTCTGGATTTGTGAGGTATGAATATTGTATTTTGACCAAGATTGTATGAAATCTGTGTAACAGTTTTGGGAATATGGACATTTTCACAATGAATGTTCTTCCTATTGAAAAGCAAGGAATATCTCTATATTTTCTGAAACCCTATTTCCTGTCATTTTTCAGAATATTGTAATTTTCATTGTATAGATCTTTCACTTCTTTTTTTAGATTAATTCTATGTGTTTTGTTTTTTGGGTGTTGTTGTTAAGGGTGTTGTTTCCCTAATTTATCTCTCTGATTTTGTTGTTTGTGTAGAGGAATGTTATTGATTTTGGAGTGTGGGCTTTGTATCCTGCTAAGCTACTGCACTTATTAATTCTAGAAGTGTCTTGAGGTTTTCAGGGTCTTTCATGTAGAGTATCTTATTATGTACAAATAATGATCATTTAACTTTTTTCCAATTCATGTTCCTTTTATATTTCTCTTGTCTAATGACACTGGCTAATATTTTTAAAACTATACTGAATAAGACCAGTGTTAGTGAACATTCTTTCTTGTGTGTAGTTTTAAAGTAAACGCTTTCAGTTTCTCTCCATTTAGAATGTTGTTGGAACTTGGTTTGTTGTAGTGTCTTTTATTAAATTGAGGTACAGGCTATCGGTTTCAATTTTCTGTAGAGTTTTGATGAGGAAAGAATGTTGGATGGAGTTTGTGAAAAGTTTTTGCATTTATTGAGATGAAATTGTTGGTTTTTGTTTGGGGCTCTGTTGTAGTAGTGTGTTAAGTTTATAGATTTGTATACATTAAACTACCCTGCATTCCTGAAATACATCCTACCTGGTCATGTTGTATCATCTTTCTGATTATTTTCTGCATTTTATTTACTGGTATTTTATTAAGTATTTTGCATTTATGTTAATATGGTAAATTGGTGTGTAATTCTCATTTATGATGGAATCTTTTTGCAATTTTGGTATCAATGTAATACTTGCCTTCAGAAATACAGTAGGGAATACAGTTACCTTTCAAGTTTCATTGAAGAATTTGAGAAAAGTTGGCATTAAAACTCTAAATTTCTTCTAGAATTCTGCTGTGAATCCATTAGGACTTGGACTTCTCTGTGTTGCTAAGTGTTTTATTACAATTTCAATGTCATTGGGTGATATTCGATAATTCAGAGCTGTGATATCTTGTAACTCGTCTTTGGTGATTTCTGCCTGTATATGAATCTGTCCTTTTCTTCTGTGGATTCCGGTCTGTGAGAGTAAAGATTTTCAAAGTAGCTATTGATTGTTCTTAATTTCCATGGGCTCTGTAGTCATTTCACCATTTTCATGTTTATTGCTTGAATTTGACTTTTATATTTTCTGTTTTTGATGAGGTTGGCTAGGGTTTTATCAATTTTATTTAATCTTTCCAAGAACTAGCTCTTTTTTTGTTTTGGTTTTTGTACTGCTTTTTTCATACAAGGTATATATATGATATTCTACTTTGAAACACTATTAGAGCAGATGTCTCTAATCCAATGAATTAAGAGAATGTAGCTATATACTTATATTTTAAAGCTGAATTATAGTACAGTTTCAATAAATAATATTTTCTACCTTATTATCTTCCTAGTGGTTATCCATAGTACAAGAAGCAGACAGAATATCCTGTCCAAACACTATTAATGCAAATCTTGCTTCTCATAGAATTACGCAGAAGTATTGCATATTTATTCTAACTGTACTCTTTATATACAAACACAGAATGGTTTTTCCTTTGTATGCCCTTCATTTTTTTATCCCTGTCAAAGATGGGCATTCCATTGTCATTCAATTATTATAAGTGCCTAACTCAGCAAAACAATGAAACACAGTCCCGCAGTCCGCAATAATAGTGGGTTATCTGAAGAAATTAGTGACTAGAGCCATTTACAGCTCAACTCATTATTGTGGCCTTATTTTATATACCTCATTTTTTATGCTTTTCTGCTGGATGGTTAAGACCGAGATAAAGCAAGACCTATATAACAAAAAATTGTAGCTTTTGTATCTGATGAGGTCAGTCAAGTCACCTCAAGGTTTATCCTGTAACCCCGTACCTCACTCTGTAGATCCTTTGTCAGTGTCAGCCATGTGGATGAGTCATGGCCATTGCTTGTCCAGTTTGCTCTCTGTGAGAGCCTGAGAGAATGTTTTCTCTCCATGTGACTCTGCTTAGGAACACTATAAATCATTCATCGCCTTCTTCCGTGGCTCCATAATCTCCTTGCTCTGAAAATTTGGGGCACAACTGAATTCTGTGATGTTACACTACAAGTTCTCCTACATCTGAGTCTTCAAAGACCTTTAAAGTCTACAGCCAAAATATTGGCTGAATGTGTGGCCCTTCCATTTCTCCAATTTTTGATCTGTGAGCCTAGGTTGTTAAACATCCACAAGAGGAGCTGATTACTGCCCTGCAACATATGCAGTTCAGTTTACCCTCACTATCTGACTAAATTCTTTCAGTTGTTATACATTTCTATTTGTATTTCTTCTTTTGATTTCTTGCACTAGGGAGACTGTACGACATTTGAATATGTGTGTCTGGTTTATTTCACTTAGGAGTATATGTTCAAGTGGCATCCAAGTGAATATAAATGCTTCATGTTTATCATTCTTTATACTTGAGTAATATTCCATTGTATAGAAATGCCACGTTTTTTCAACCATTCCCCATGTGATGGGCATCTTATTTGTTTCCAACAATTTGCTATCAAAATTGTGCTGCTGTAAACATAAGTACACATATATCACTATGATATGACGTTCTCAGTTCCTCTGGAAAAATTCCAAGTAGGGGGATAGCTGGCTTGAATGGGATTGCCAGTCCTACTTTTATGAGGAGTCTGCACACTGATCTTCACAATGGCTGCACCAGTCTACATTCCCACCAGAAGTGCTGAAGTGTTTCCTTTCCCCACCATCCTCTCCAACATTTGATTTCCTTATGATAGCCATTCTTTCTGGAGTGAGAGGGTATCACAGTGTTGTTTTAACTTGCATTTTATGAATGCCTAGCAATATGGAGCATTTTTTCTTATATTGATTTGCTTCTTTAATTTCTTCCTCTGAGAAATGTGTAGTCATCTCAGATGCCCATTTCTGAATTGGGTCTTTGAATTTGAGGTCCCTAATACAACTTACTTCTTTACGTATTCTAGAGAGCAGACCTTTGTCTGAGTGCTTATTAGTCATCATATTTTCGAAATTTGTGGGTTGTCTTTTCACTTTTTTGACAATTTCTTTTGACATGCAGAAACTTCTCAAGAAGAATTGATCCCAGTTGTTAATTCTTTCAAGTGTTTCCCATCAGAATACATGCTTGTTCATGAACTCTTTGCCTACCACTATGTCTTCAAGAGTTCCTCCTACTTTCTCTTCCAGAAGCTTGAGTGTTTCTGTTTTAATGTTTAGATCTTTAATCCATTTTGACTTTAGCTTTGTGCATGATGATAGGCGTGGGTGAAGTTTTAGTTTTCAGCATGTAGAAAGACAGGTTTTCCAGCACCATTTGTTAAAGAGGCTATCTTTCTTCCAGTAAGATTGTTTGGCCCCTTTGTTGAAGATCAGGTGGCTGAGTGTGTTCGCAGAAGCCTCTGCGACTTCTAATCTATTCCATTGATCCTTATGTCAAATTCGCTGCCAGTACCATGTTGATTTTATCACAGTGGCTTTGTAGTATAATTTCATGTCAGAAATTGTGATGCATCCTGCCATGTCTTTGTTGGGCAGGATTTGCTATTCTAGGTCTTTTCTGGTTCCAAATAAATTTTAGGAACAATTTATGTTGGTCTCGGAGGTACGTTGGTTTAAGATTCATAGGGATTTCATTAAATCTGTATAACAGTTTTTGGGGTATGACCATCATCACGATGTTGCTTCTTCCTGTCCAGCACAGAGAATATCTTTCCATTTTCTGAAATCCTCTATGATATCTTTCCTTGGGGTGTTGTAATTTTCCATGAAAAGATCTTTGACTTCCTTGGTTATGTGAATTCCAAGATATTTCATTTTCCACGATGCTATTGTAGAAGGTATTATTTCTATAGTTTCTCTCCCAGCGTGTTTATTATCTGTGTAGAAAAATCTTATTGATTTTTCATTATTAACTTTGTATCCTGTTATGCTAGTGAATTTGTGTATCAATTCTAGTAGCTTCTTGATGAAGTTTTTTGGCTCTTCCAAGTAAAGTATCATGTCATGTCTTTACCAATTCTTATTCCTTTTATTTCTCCCTCTTTTCTAATGGCTGTTGCTGATGATTCCAAGAGAGTATTGAATAGGAGGGGGTCATAGAGGACATCCTTGTCTTTTACCTGATGTAAGAGTAAAAGATCTCTTTTTCCCCATTTCGAATTATATTAGCCATTGGTTTCTCATAGATTGCTTTTATCAAACTGAGGTAGAAGTCATGTATTCTAATTTTTGGTAGTTTCCAACATGAATGAGTGTGGGTCTTTGTCAAAAGCTTTTCCTGCATCAATTGAGATGATCATGTGGTTTTTGGATTTCAGTCTTAATGTACTATATGACATTTGTAGATTTTTGAATATTGAACCATCCTTGCATCCTTGGGTTGAGTCCTACCTGGTCATGGTGTATGATCTTCTTGATGAATTGCTATATTGTGTTTGGTAGGATTTGTTGAGGATTTTTGCATCTATGTTCATGTGCGAGATTGGCATGTAGTTCTCTTTTTTGGTTTTGGAATCAGTATAGTAGTTGCCTCCAGAAATGATTTGGGGAGGACTGCTTTCTTTTCAATTTCATTGAAGAGCTTGAGGAGTGTAAGGATTATATCTTCTATAAAATTTTTGTAGAATTCAGCTGTGAATCCTTCAGTACCTGAACTTTTCTTTGTCACTAGGCTTTTTATTACCTTTTGTGTTTCGTTGGCTGTTATTTGTTTATTGAGACTTGTTATATGTTCTTGATTCAAGTTTGGTAATTTGTAACTTTCAAGGAACCTTTCCATTTTTTTCTGTGTCTTCTATTCTGGGAGTGCGCAGATTCTCGAAGTAACTATTAATAATCTTCTGAATTTCCTCTGGGTCTGTGCTGATTTTGCCTTTATCATTCCTTTTTTGCTTGTAGTTGAATTTTTTTTTCTCTCTCTTTTTGATGAGGTTAGCTAGAGAATTGTTAACTTTATTTAGTCTTTCAAAGAACAAGCTTTTTGATTTGTTGATTCTTTGAACTGTTTTCTTCATCTCAACAGAATTATTTTTCCTTTAATCTATATGGTTTCTTCCATCTTTGGGCTCTGGGTTTCGTTTGCTCTTCCTTTTCTAGATGTTGGATGTGCAAAATTAGGGTGTTTATTAGTTCCCATTTGGTTTTCCTAATGTGTGAGTTCATAGCTATGTTTTTTGCCTCTGAGAATTGCATTCATCACATCCTATAAATTCCAATAAGTTGTGATTGAATTTTCATTGAATTATAGTTATTGTTGAATTTCTTCTTTAATTTATTCTGTGACCCATTGATTGCTGTGTAGTGTGCTGTTTAATTTCCATGAATTTAGCGGGTTTTTCTGGTTTCTTTTGTCATTTGGTTCCAGTTTCACTGCACTGTTGTCATATAATATACATGGGATAATTTCTGTTTTCTTGCATATACTTATACATGATCTCTAGACTAGTATGTGGTCTGTTTTGGAAAATGACACATGTGAAGCTGAAAAAAAAAATGTATTCACCTGTGGTTGGGTAAGACAGTCTGTGTATGTCCACCAGGTCCCTTTTTTTCAAGCTCTGGTTCACTTCTGCTACTTCTTGATAATTTTTTTGTCTGGTTGACCTACCTTTTTTAGATCAGGGGGTGTTAAGGTCTTCTGTTAAGATTATGTTCTTAGATATTAGGATTTTCATATCCATTAAGATTTGTGTTTCATAGTTGAGTGCTCCTGTGTTTGATGCATGCATATTTATGAGTGTTACCTCTTGCTCTTGAATTTTTCCCTTGACCAATATATAGTGGTCTTCTTTCTGTCATTTTATCCTTCTGGCTTTGAAGTTGAGACTGTCTGAGAAGAGAATTGCTACTCCTGCTTTTTTCTGAGGTGCTGGGGCATGTAGTATTGTTTTCCATCCTTTGACTTTGAGCCTATCAATGTCCTTTTAAGTTAAGTGTGTTTCTTGTATACAGTATATTGTTGGATTTTGTTTGCTAATCCACTGTGCCAGTCTATTTCTCTTAATTGGTGAATTGAGTTCATTTACATTGTTGGTTTTAATTGAGATGTGTTGACTTATGTTTGTCATGACATTTACCTGCTGTTTACTCCTTTGTATCCTGTATTTAATTGTCTGTCCTGTTTAGTGGGTTCCTTCCATTCTCATTTGTGGAGTTCTGGTTAGTGTGGTCTCTCTCTAGTACATCCTTCAACACCTTGTGTAAGGATGGCTTTGTCATGAAATTCTTTAGTTGTTCTTTGTCGTTGAAGTATTTCTCTTCTCCATCAAAATTAAAGAGACTTTTGCAGGGTATAATAGTCTGAGCTGGAATTTGTTTTTGTACAGGACTTGAAGAACTTTTCTCCATGCTCTCCATGCCTTCATGGTTTGTGTAGAGTAGTCGATTGTAATTCCGATGGGTTTTCCTTTGAATGTGATCTGCTTCTCTCTAGCAGCTTTCATTATATTATTTTTGTGTTGGATTTCTGGGATCTTGACTGTTATATGTCTTGGTGTGTTTTTATTTGAGTTGAAGTTATTTGGTGTTCTGTATGCTTCAGTTACCTGAATGTTGGATTGTTTCCTCATATTTGGGGAGTTTTCTGCGATTACTTCTCCCCTAATTCTTTTTATGTCATTTGTATTGACTCCTTCATTCTCATTGATACCAATTAATCTCATATTGTTCATCCTGACGTCATCTTGCAATTGATGGATTATTTTTTCCTGCATTCTCATTGTTTATAAGAGATCCTTCTCACCTTTTCACTAGCTGCACCAGTGGCTTCAAGATCTGAAACTTTCACTTTCTCTCAAATGGTTTTGTAGACTCGTGATTGATATTTTTAGTTCCTCTCTATCTCTTTGACTCTGTTTCATGTGTTACATTTCTTTTCTGTGTTGCTCATTCAAGGAATCCGTCATATTTTTGATCTCCTGTATTTTTTTATCCATGTCTTCTTTAGAGGTAGTTATTAATTCTTTTTCTGCAGAGTTTCTTCCAACTTAGATTTCTTCTATATATTTATGGACTTGTTTCTTTATTTCAGATGCTATGATTTCGAGGAATTCTTTTTTTTCAAGGAATTCTTTTTTGATTTTAGAAATTATTTCTGCTTTGAGTTCCTCATGACCTTTCTGCTGTTGTTTCTTTGCTTCAGACGCTGTTAATTCATATGTTTCAGCCTGGAATAGTGTTCTCTGCACTTGTTCTAGGTGAACATTGGTTTTCCCCCATTTGTTTCTGTATTTGATTATTTACTTCAGATGCTATGTATTCAGATTTTTCTTTTTTTTTATTTCAAGAAATAATTCTCTATTGAGTTCCTCTATACCTTTCTTCTATTGTTCCTTTACTTCGGTATCTATTAATCCATTCATTTCAGCTGAGCTAGTGTCCTCTGCACTTACTGGCATACTTGAGGCCTGAGATTTCGTTTTTCTCCTTGTCTGTGTCATTTTGTATAGCACTGACCTCTGACCTTTGATGTAGATCTTTAGTGCAGCTGTAACCCTAACGTATAATGAGTTTTGGGTGCCAGTCTATTAAGTTTGAGATTATCCCATTATGCTTGAGCTAGATCTAGCTGCTGTGTTCAGTTCCTTTTTGCTGCACCTCTTGTGGTTCCCCTCTATTGATTCCCTGGTCAGGCAGGAACTGAACCAGGATGCAGAGTGAGTAGTGAAAATTCCCACTATCTTGACTGGCTTTGGAGCGAAGATCCAGAATGTTGCCGGAGTCGACCCTCGTGTCTCAGGCAGGTCGTGCTCAAGGTGGGTGAGCTTGGGCTTTGGTGGGTCCGCTGGGCTCCCAAAAGTATATTGCATGTACTTGTTCACCGGCTGGGAAAGCTCTCCAGCCACGGGCCTGGAGCACTCCCTCACAGCCTGAGCTGCGCTGGGTCTGGGTTCACTAGGTGGTACAGGGGATCGCTGTGAAATATCCCTCCAGCGTGACCGGCCTGGAGCCATCACTCACAGGCTGAGCTGCGCTGGGTCTGGGGCCACGGAGTGGGACTGGAAATCTCTGTGAAATGTCTCTCTGGCCTGGCAGGCCTGGAGCCCTCACTTACCGACTGATACTATGTTTGTCATGTTATCTTTCTGTAGTTGAGTCCATACTTTTCCTGTGTTTAATTGCTTGCTTTATTTGCTGGCTTCTCTCTGTTGTTGTCTTGGAGTTGTGGTCATTTTTGTTTTGTTCCTAGAATATCATTCAGTACTGTTTATATGGCTGATTTTGTTTTTGTAAATTTATTTTGTGGTTCCTAGTCATGGAAGTACTTCTCCATTGATTTTTAAAGGTCAGTTTATAGATATATCAATTTGATTTAAACTCATTTACTTTGATGACCTGAAATAATTCACTCCATACTTTCTTGACTTGATGGTTTGTATTAAGAAATCTCCTATGATTCACATGGGATTTTCTCTAAATATGATGTTTCTTTTCTTTGCAGCTTTTCTTATTTTGTTCTTGTGACAAGCATCTGGGCTCTTGACTAATATATGTCTGGATTTAGACTTACTGTGTTTGATGTTATTTGGAGTTCTACTATTTATTAATTCTGCAAATACTCCTTTTATCTCATTTTTGTTGGCTCCTTCTTCTTCCATGATTCCTATTTTTAACTTTCTAAAAATATTTTTTATTTATTTATTTATTTATTTATTTATTTATTTATTTATTTGATACAGAGTCTTGCTACACAGGTCCTATTTTTGTAGTGACCTACTGTCTCAGCCTCCCCATCACTGATATTTTCGGTATGCATCACCATGCCTGTCTTTGTTGACTAGCATGCCCCCATCTGGGCTTCTGACATCAGCACAGCATGTGACATGAGGAATTGAACTCAGGTCCTTGCATTTGCCTGGCAGGGGCTGAGACTGCCAAGATAGCTCCCTGGTCAATTCCTTTACTCTTCTGTTTTTCATCTTTGCTCATCTTCTTGCTTTTGAATTGTTATTTCCTGGTTGCTTTTTTTTTCCAGAGCCTTTTCTTTGAGGTCTGAAAGTCTATATTCAGTTTCATTCAGATTGTTTTTCCTACACTAGTTAATTTCCTTAATATCTTTTTGAACCTGTTACATGCGTTCTGTTTCTTTCCTATATTACTCATTCAAAAGTTCTATCATTTTTCTATGCTCCTATATTTTTAATCAACATCTTCAGATATGCCCAGTAATTCTTTCATTATAGTTCTTTTTTTTCTTTCAACCTGAGAGATTGCTTCTGATCTGCTTTCCTCCAAATCTCTTGTGAAATTGTTTCTTTACTTCAGGGAGCAACAGGTTCCTGATCATTGACCTCTGCATGTGCTAGTGACATTTGCTCCCACACTACAACTTTTTCTGTTTGGAGCAAGACAAAAGTTGCAAGGGAACTTTTACCCTAAATCTATCCTGTGTGACTTCAATAATCCACACTATATCAGTCCATCCATCTTTTGGGAAACTTTCCACAATGGCAGCTACTGGTCAGCATATAGGTTGCAGTCCCACTTCGCCATTTTATAAAATCCTGTGTCTATGTTTTAGCTGATCTGAAGTCTCTCATATCAGATTGATTTTGACATCATGATGTATGTACCTGCCTTTCATTCAGTTAACTGTGTTTTAGTTGATTTTTCTCTTAGTGGTTCCAATGTAGCTCCTCCTCTTTTCAGCTATGTTGAAGTCTCTTTCTCTTTATTTCTATTTTAAATGTGTCTAGGTATAACATAGTAAAAGAGTGTAATGATAGTTGTTGTTGTTCTTTTCTGCATTTTAGGGAAGAGTCTACAGGGTCTCACTTCTCTATTGGACTCATAGTGATCTGCCTTTTTACAGGCTCACAAGAGCTGGGATTACAAGCATGTGCCACCAAGCCCATTCTCAATTGCCGCCCCAGTGGTTGGGCTGGGATTAAAGGCATGGTGGTACATGCCTTTAATCCCAGCCCTGGAGAAGCTGAAACAAAAGAATCACTATGAGTCCAAGCTGCTTTGTAAAACCCTGTGCCAAATACATAAAATTAAAAAAAGAATTGAAATATGTAGTCAAATAACAAAAGTATAATAATTACTGGTATCTCTTTCCCTGCCCCTCAGTTTTTAATACATAACATTTAATAATTATTAGTAAAGATTGTCTGAATTTTAATCTTGTTTTACCATCTATTAGTTTTGTGAATCATTTAACTTTTTTCAGCCTCATTTTCTTTATCTGTAAAATAGGTAGAGTAATAAAGTTTACTTCATCCATTGTTTATGGATGTTAGGCGAATTAAAATAGGATAAATTCCATAGAACAGTGCTTGATAAATGTTATTTTTCTTACTGTTGTATTATTCTTTTACATATTGAATCCTGGAATAAATATTATCAGAGCTAGTAATACAGTGTACTTGTGTATCTCAAATAATTTATTTGGCAGTAATACTCATGCCTCCTTTTCTGAGTGTGAGTCCCTAGCTGAATGATCCTCCTAGCTCCTTGACTCTGAGAAAGATCATGATCAAATTTCTAAAATAAAGTGCACATTTAGTTGGAATCATAGAGAAGACTACATTTAAGATATATACATAATACATCTATATGTATTTAACACAAGGTCTACAGGGTCTCACTATAGAAATCTGGCTTGCAGTGATTCTTCTGTCATCAGCCTCACAGGCACTGGGATTATATAGGTGTGAGGCACCTTGCCCAGTCTCAATTGCTGTCTCAGCATGCCCCATGGGTGGGGTCAGCACAGCAGGCCAGGGATCAAACCCCAGCTGCTGTTCTCTGCCAAAGCACACACTTTACTCTACTGAGCTATCTGGCTGGTCCAGGACAATATGTTTTAAAAAGATTTGCATACCCTTGTGGGAAAACCTACCCTGTCTTCTTTCCTGCTGGCCTGAGTTTAGACACACTCTGCCTCCTCTGCATTCCTCCTTACAACATGTAGCTATTTGCTTGCTGAATCAAAGATTTTACCTCTTTGCCACCTTCAAAAAATTTCTTATTTCCTTGTTGTTTTGCCTATTTCATAACTACAGTTTATGTGGTTTTATATCTGTATCTATTAGATGCTATGTCTCATTGGATTTTAATGAATATTTCTGTTTTTGCTGACTTTTACCATTACTTTTCTTGATGAAATATATACAGAAATTTTGTGTTTGCTTTTTAATTTAAACTTTTCTGTTTTCTGTTTTTTTTTTTTTTAAATGATCACAGGTGTAATATCTTTGCTGAGGCCTCTGCTTCTTGATGTGGTCCCAACAATTCAACAGACTGCTGCTTTGGCTCTTGGGAGACTGGCCAATTACAGTGATGACTTAGCAGAAGCAGTTGTAAAGGGGGACATCCTTCCACAACTTGTTTATTCATTGGCAGAGCAGAATGTAAGATTTAAATCAAAAACTTACGAGTATATTTATTTTGAAAAACTTGGTAGTTTGGTCATAGCCATAAATGTGTAGGCTTTGTAATTATCAGAATGTTAATAGAACCTTAAATTCTCCAAACTGTGAATAGTATCTTTAGGGTACTTCATTTTAGGGATGATATGCTGTCGTTGCTTGATGTTAATGTAAAGAGATAATTGATTTAAATATGTTAAGGAATTGTATGCTAAGTAGTATTTTTGTGTAGGAATTTTAAAGTTATAGGATGTCTTAGGGAAGACTGTAGAGCCTTAGGTAAACAAATAGTTGCTTTCAGCAATATTACATGTAAATGAACTGTGCTACTGCATCTAGAGAGCTTTGAATTAAACAGTAGGGAAACAGCCAAAAGGGAGAACATATATGCTTTGTGGAAGTTTTGATAAAACAATTTTTCCTAAGCAAACAAGCATTTGTACACTATTTGACAGGCGGTAAGTACCCCAATGTGTTCTCTTCCTGTATGATGCTATTCTACATTTCTAAATAATGCCACTTTTTAAATTATTACTAAGAATCCTTTTAGGGCCAGACAAATAGCTCAGCGGACTAAAGCACTTGTTTAGACAGACTCAATGAACATGGTTCCTCAGGTGTACCCTGCTGGCCCCACACCCGGGGCATACGGAGAAGGGGCCTGAGACTAGGTGTGGTGGCACCTTTAAACCCAGCACTTGGAATGCTGAAAACAGGAAAATCACTACAAGTCCAAGCTGTGTAGTGAGACTATTGTCCCTGTACTAAAATGCATTAAAAAAAGAAAAGAATCCTTTTAGATAGGGTCATGGGCTATTGATTCTCCCCAGCTAGCTCATCATAATATTCAAGCTACTCAGGAGGTTGAGGCATGAAAATAACAGGCTGAAGACCAAAGTGGGCAACTTCAGTGAGACCCTGTTTCAAGATAAAAAGAATAGTTGCTGGTGATGAACCTCAGTGATGGAGAGCTTACCAAGCATGCACATGACTCTTTAAAGCTCTCAGTCCTGCAAAAGCCAAGCACACAAAAGCAATTTGTACGCAGATATTCAAGGCAGCATTGTTCACATTAGCCAAAAGGTGAAAGATACCCAAATCCATCTGCATTGGAGTAGATGAACAAAATGTATATCCCTACAAGAAACTGTAATACATTTACAAAAATGAGTACTATGTAACTATAACATGGATGCTGTAACATGGATGACTCTTAGGAAATATGCCACATTAAAGACCCCAAAATATAAAGACCTATATTATAGGATACTCCTTAGATGAAATATACAGAATATGGAAATCCATACAGATAGAAAAAAAATGGTGATCTTTTTAGGGAAATGAGCCAGAATGGAGGGACTGCTTAATTTATAAGGGATTTTCTGTGGGGTTATGGAAATTCAATGGAACTAGAAACTAGATAGTGTGGATGGTTGTACAATGCCACTGAATTTTGCATTTTGTAAATTTATTTATTTGGAGTTTTTGAGACAGAATTTCACAATGCAGTTCAGGTTTCCCTTAAACTCACTTTTTTACCAAGGCTACCCTTAAATCATAGCAATCCTCCTGCTTTCTTAGCCTCCCAGGTGCTGGAATTGTAGGTATGTACCAGTTCATTTTTGTGATACATGTATCTTACCAGAATGTAAGAAATAAATCCTAAATACACAACAATGTTTTCTAGGTTCAAGGATCATGTACTAACACCTCCACAAGAAATACCCACACTTTATTTTTCTTGCAGATAGTCTTTTCTTCAGTAAATACTTTTATACATTTTTCCTCCTGGATTATTAGTGCTTCTGTTTGAGAACAGAGGCTGTGAGTTTTGGTTTGTTTGTTTTTGTTTTTTTGTCTCACAAAGAAAATCCTCAATAGAGGATTAACAGTTATAAAGAGGCTAAAATACTTGACAGAAAAGAATGCATTTCAAAAATTTGCATTGAGGATGCAAAGCATCATCTTTTATCTACCAACTTATAAGTCATCTCTCAAGTTAAATCTCCTCTTTATGGTGTACAAAGTCCTGTAGCTTTACTTTTCCTTGTTTAAAAGTGATTTTTTTCAAGATGAATAAGAGAGAGGACCATTAGAAATTTAGGAAAGGTAAAAAGTAGGAGAAAGAAAAGTAGAAACTGTGAATTATAGAAAGTATAATTAGCAGTGACTATTGAAATCTGTAAAGTGTAATTTAAGAATTCTGGTAAAAGGTTCAGTTAGCTGAAAGTGGTGACAATAAATATATTATCATTACTTCTATACAATTATAAGAATATCTATGGAAAGTTACTTGAAAACTCTATCTTAATTCTTATCAGAAATTAGTAAAAATTGGATTGTTGCTATAACTTAAAAAAAACTAAGGAAATGTAGCCCATAGAAACATTAGTTTTATCATAGTGTATTTCTCATAGTAGCAAATAGAATGTGTTCAACATGCATCTATGTTTTTTCTCTCCTATAATTCTTATTATATCACTATTTTGGACACATAGAAGGCTTCCAAAGCAGGTTATTTAAAGTTACTTGTCTTTCTAGTAGTCACTGTAAGAAACATAAAACATTTATTTTGTAGAATATTTAAGTTAGTGCTTCAGAGTAAAAGCTTTGAAATGTGCTTTAAAACTGACCTCATTTTCAGTTTAGTTACTGAATGGGAGCATTTGAAGACTATAAAATAGTCAAAATGATTTTGCAGAATATTTCTCACCTTTTGTATGCAAAAACAGTGAGGTTTGTTTATATTAATACCAATTTAATGTTCTTTTTGATCTCCTCTATATTTTGTATATGTGAAAGTACAATTCATCTTCAGTTTGATTTTTCTCACCCTCATAGCGTTTCTACAAGAAAGCAGCTGCCTTTGTGCTGAGAGCAGTCGGTAAACATTCTCCGCAGCGAGCTCAGGCCATAGTTGATTGTGGAGCACTGGATGCACTGGTGATTTGCTTGGAAGACTTTGACCCTGGAGTCAAGGAGGCTGCAGCCTGGGCACTTGGATGTATTTCAAGACATAATGCAGGTCAAGGAGCATGTTGAAAAATTTAAGTTAATCTAGTTTTTTAACTTTACTGTAGATGGGGTTGTATGGAAGTTTTTGTACATTATGAGAGATCAGTTTTAAATGGCAGCCAAGTTGTTTGGATCACATCTCCACAGAATACCTATACATTTCATTCTTTTTCTGAACAAAAGGAAAATTTAAAGGAGGGAAGGATAGAGCCACAGTGATAGCTCAACAGTCTAAGTGCCTCCCTAAGCAAGCACAAAGACCCCCAGGTTTGATCTCCAGTACCACGTGCCATTTCAGCCCTGCCCCAGATGCACCAAGACTGGAAGTGGTGGCACAAGCCTGTAATCTCAGCACTTGGGGAGGCTGAAACAAGAGGATCACTATGAGTCTGAGCTGTGTAGTGAGGCCCTGTGCCAAATACATTGAAAGAAAGGGAAAGGAAGAAAGGAAGAAAAGAAAGGAGGGAGGGAGGG
>PVKA01041090.1:0-18274 GCA_004027165.1 Ctenomys sociabilis | reverse complement strand
CCTGAACTGCATAGTGAGACCCTGTCTCAAAAAGACAAAAAAAAAAAAAAAAAAAAAAAAAAAAATTGCTACTGGAAAACTGCATATTTGGGGGCCAGATGGCTCAGTGGATTAAGCACTTCCCTGGCAAGTGCAAGGGCCTGAGTTCAATCCCCAGTTCCGCCAAAAAAAGAAAACCTAATTTTTAGCTCATATTATATTTATACTGGGCATAGGCAACTCTATGACACAGGCAACTGTTATCCAAAATAAATGAAGAAATGTCTGTATTGTATTTACAGACCAAGTCAGCCAAAGTAGAAACCTAGCCGGGCGTGGTGGCGCATGCCTGTAATCCCAGCACTCGGGAGGCTGAGGCAGGAGGATTGTTGTGAGTTCGAGACCAGCCTGAGCTACAAGTGAGTTTAAGGCCAGCCTGAACTGCATAGTGAGACCCTGTCTCAAAAAGACAAAAAAGCCGGGCGTGGTGGCGCAGGCCTGTAATCCCAGCACTCAGGAGGCTGAGGCAGGAGGATTGTTGTGAGTTCGAGACCAGCCTGAGCTACAAAGTGAGCTTAAGGCCAGCCTGAACTGCACAGTGAGACCCTGTCTCAAAAAAAGACAAAAAAAAAAAAAACAAAGTAGAAACCTGACAGGTGCCAGGCTTTCTCCCTTCTTGGCTCCCTCCCTCGAACCAGTCAATAGACCGTCCATTTTGCCTCCAACATCCCTCAGAGCCACCCATCCCCTGCATGTTCTTTGCCACCCAGGGTTTAGTATCTTCATTGTTTACTTAACATTGATCAGCAAGGATGAGACCTGGCTTCTGTCCCAAGTTCAAGGCTAGCCTGGCCACACAGTGAAAGCCAGACTGTAGTAATCAAAACTAAACATTTATCAAGCACTTACTGTATGTTACACATTGTGCTGGGGTACTTGAGTACTAAATACATTATTTGAGCCCTAGATACTGTATTTTTATGGGATCTTCAAATAAAACTAGTATTTTACACTATAATGTGGAAGAGCTAGCTGTGCATGGTGTCACACACCTATATTCTCAACACTTGGGAGTCTGAGGCAGGAGGATTACTGCACATTCAAAGCAAGCCTGGGGTACATAGTGAAACCCTGTGTCAAAAAATTAAAAAAAGGAAAAAGGAAGAGCAAAGATGGTGTGAATGGTGCTCTGAGAGGCGAGATTTAAACTGTTTGGTGTGTGTGCATGTGTGTGTGCACACACTGCTCATTGAACTCATGAATTTACGCTCAGTTACATCCCCTGTCCTTTATTTTATTTTGAAATAAGGTCTTACTCATTGTCCAAGCTGATGAATGTGATCAATATGTATAAATACAGGTGGAATATGGGGGTGTACACCTGGAATCCAAGCACTCAGGAGGCTGAAGCAGGAGGATCATTGTGGCTTTGAGACTCACCTAGGCTACAAAGTAAGCTCAAGGCCAGACTGGACTGCATACATAGGAGACCCTGTCTCAAAAAACAGAGAAGAAGAATAAGGGGAGGAAGATGAGGAAAGACGAGGAAGAAGGGGTGGGGGAGGAGGAAGAGGAAGAGAAAGTGTAGGGACACTTGAATTTAGAGCAAATCTGTTAAGATGGGTACTATATTTTTTAAACATTCAAATAATTTCATTTCTCAGTAGTTATTTATGAAGAATAAGCTGGGGGGGTTTTTTGTTTTTTTTTTTTCTTTTTGAGACAGGATCTCACCATGCTGTTCAGGCTGGCCTTAAGCTCACTTTGTAGCTCAGGCTGGTCTCGAACTCACAACAATCCTCCTGCCTCATCCTTCAGAGTGCTGGAATTACAGGCATGCACCACCACGCCCGGCTAGCAAACTTTTTTTTTTTTTTTTTTTTTTTTTGTCTTTTTGAGACAGGGTCTTACTATGCAGTTCAGGCTGGCCTTAAGCTCACTTTGTAGCTCAGGCTGGTCTCAAACTCACAACAATCCTCCTGCCTCAGCCTCCCGAGTGCTGGGATTACAGGCATGCGCCACCACGCCCTGCTAAACTTTTTTTTTAAATTTATTTATTTATTACAGTGTCTCGCTACACATCACAGACTCTTTTTTTTCGCGGGGGAAGGGCTGGCACAGCACGTGGTGCTGGGGATCGATCCGCGGTCCCTGAAAGCTTGCCTAAGCAGGCGCTTTAGACCGCTGAGCTATATTGCCAGCCCAATAAGCTGGCATTAAGAGCAGGTCTTTGGAATCTTTTTCACCATGAAGTAGAAAAAGAAATTATTTCTTACTTATAATGTTACATATAAATGTTCAAAGTAATACCATACTACAGTCATCTCTGATCTCGCTGGTGGGAAGACATATATGTGTCCAATTTATTTATTTATTGTCTTTTTGAGACACAGTCTCACTATGCAGTTCAAGTTATCCTTAATTGACTTTGTAGCCCAGACTGGTCTCAACTCACAATGATCCTCCCTCCTCTGCCTCCCAAGAACTGGTATTACAGGCATGTACCACCATACCTTGCTTTACCAAAAGTTTCATATTGATTTCCACTTCTTGAAGTCGACCATCTTTTTATTTTTATTTATTTATTTTTTATTTTTGACAGAACTGGGGACTGAACTCAGACCCTTGTGCTTGCCAGGGAAGCGCTTATTCCACTGAGCCATCTCCACAGCCCCCAAGCATCTTTTTAATAAACTGGTCATGGAAGTTATATGATGTATTAGCTCCCTATCAGCCATGAAGGATGTGGCCCAAACCTAGGACCTAATATATACATTATGTGTATGTGTGCATGCTATGCATATATTCCTGTGATGGGGTATAGCTTATAAATTATACTCAGGAAGAGATTAACAACAATAACTAATAACCAAAGAGAGCAGGCATAATACCATGCTGCAGGTGCTCTTGCCAGCCTCCCTCTGTACTGCAGGACTGCTGGCAATTAGAATATAGGTAATTGAATACAAGTGTATGCTACAGGCTGGGAAGATAGCTTGGCGGTCTAAGCCCCTGCCTGGCAATTTTGATTTCCAGTACTGAATGCTCTGCCTGAAATCAGGTGTGGTGACACATGCCTGTAATTCCATAGCTGGGAAGGCTGAGACAGGACACTATGAGTCCAAGTTGTGTACAAAGACCCTACACCAAATCAATAGGCACGAGGACTGTTGCAAGTTCAAGACTAGCCCTGGCTACAAAGTGAGTTTAAAGCCAGCCTGAACCGCATGGCAAGACCCTGTCTCAAAAAAAAAAAAAAAAAAAAAAAAAAAAAAAACAAGTACATGATACTGTGACAGAAAGTCTGGTACCTGAAGCAATTGCCACAGGTAGTCACATCACCCATGACTTGCTCCAGGTGGCATGAGATTTCATAATGACATGCATTTTAAATGAATGGATTTGGGCCAGTGAGATAGTGCAGCAGACTAAAGCACCTGCCTAGGCAAGCTTAGGCTAAGTTTAGGGACCATGGTTCAATCCCAGGCACCATACGCTGCACCAGCCCCGCCTACAGGGCAGACTGAGCCGTCCAGAGGCCAGAGTCTAGGCTAGTGGTACATGCCTAAAATCCCAGTGCTGGGGAGTCTGAAAGCAGGAGGATCACCAGGAATCTGAACTGCATAGTGAGACCCTGCAACAAGCAAATACATTAAAATAAAATGAATGGATTATTTCTTGCTGGGATTTTTTTTTTTTTTTTTTTTTTTTTTTGGTGGAACCGGGGATTGAACTCAGGCCATTGCACTTGCTAGGGAAGCACTTATTCCACTGAGCCATCTCCCTGGCCTCTTGCTGGGATTTTTGTTATTTTCAGTTGACACAGGGGTAGCTGGAAACATAGAAAGTAAAGCCACACAAAGTAAAAATTTGGATAAGGGACTGCTACAATGTAATTTCTACCAAAGCTTATTGTATCAAGTAATGTGACATCTAACAGAATTCAGTAATGAAATTTTATCTGTAAGAACTCAAAAAAGGAAGAAATGTAGGAGTGGTTCTGTTAATGTGTTAAAAGTGACAGAAACTGTTGCTCTTGACATGTTTTTTTGTAACAAAGGGAAGGTAGAATTACTTAGACCTCAAAGAGATCATGATAAAGACTTGATTTGGAAATAGGAATAGACTTCAAGAGGAAGTATAGCCTGGCCTGGTGGTGCAAGGCTGTAATCCCATCACTCAAGAGGCTGAGGCAGGAACCTCACTGTGAGTTCAGGACCAGCTTGGACTTCAGAGTGAGTTCAAGGCCATTCAAGGCCAGCCTGAACTGAGACAGTGAGACCCTGTCTCAAGATAAAAAAAAAAAAAAAAGAGTGAGAGAGACAGAGACAGAGAGACAGAGAGACAGGGACAGAGACAGAGACGGAGACGGAGACAGAGACAGAGACAGAGACAGAGACAGAGACAGAGACAGAGGAGACAGAGACAGAGAGGGTCCGATCCCCAGAAGACTGTTCTGGCCTTGCCCCTGGGGTGTGCTGAGGCAATTGAGACTGGGCATGGTGTCATACATCTGTAGTCCCAGCTCTTGGGAGGCTGAAAATAGGAGGATCACTACAAGCCAGATCTACATAGTGAGACCCTGTAGAACCTGTACTAAATATGTGTTGTGTGTGTGTGTGTGTGTGTGTGTGTGTGTGTGTGTGTATTTTTTTTTTTTCCAGAGTGTTGGAACAGTTCCGTGAGGCAGGTTTCACTGAGCATGATCTTTGCCGCTAGTCTACAACCAGGGCAGGAAGCAGCCCAGGCACTGAAGCTGGGCCCCAAGTGCCTGGCACAGTGCCCCAGGCCAACAGGAGTAGGAACGTTGCTGTGCTGTCGGGGACTGGCTGCAATTACCAGCTCTCGTGCCTCATTTTGTAGTAAGAAATATAACAGTAAGTAAGGAAATACTTATGTTTGCATCATCTGGAACTTCGCTGGTCTATTAATTTATTCAGCTGACATTCAACTTGTGCCGGGCACTGCCAGAATTAGGAAACAGGGACAGGAGCGAGGGCAGCGGACCCTTAACTCCCAGAAGGGACTAGGCCAACTCAGTAAAGGTTCCCTGTCACTGTGCTGGCTGCGGGGGAGGGCCTCCCTCCTGAGAATGTTCCAGATTCAGTGTCTGGGAGGGGGAGTGGCAGCATAGACTGTGAAACCCATCTGCAGTCCCTGGACTTCTGATCTCTGTGCTCCCGACTTTACAGCTGCCATGAATACCCAGATTCCAGCTTATTCACCAAGTTGAAGAGAGGAGCTCTTTCTCGGCGCTGCCTACGAAGGTGGCAGCCATCTCCTACTTGGCATCATGGCAGCCCTCAGACCTCTCATGAAGCCCAAGATTGTCAAAAAGAGGACCAAGAAGTTCATCCGGCACCAGTCAGACCGATATGTCAAAATTAAGCGCAACTGGCGGAAACCCAGAGGCATCGACAACAGGGTACGGAGGAGGTTCAAGGGCCAGATCTTGATGCCCAACATAGGTTATGGAAGTAACAAAAAGACAAAGCACATGCTGCCTAGTGGCTTCCGGAAGTTCCTGGTGCACAATGTTAAGGAGCTGGAGGTGCTGCTGGTGTGCAACAAGTCTTACTGTGCAGAAATTGCTCACAATGTTTCCTCTAAAAACCGCAAGGCCATCGTGGAAAGAGCAGCCCAGCTAGCCATCCGAGTCACCAATCTCAATGCCAGGCTGCACAGCGAAGAAAATGAGTAGATGGCCTATGTGCATGTTTATTTTTGTGTTCAATAAAACCACAAAAAATGCAAAAAGAAAAAAAAAAGAAGAGAGGAATTTACAGAGAAGGAAACAGGGTTGGAGATACATCTCAGTGGCACAGCGCCTGCCCTGCAAGCCTTAATTCCCGAGCTCCATTCCTGGTTCAAAAGAAAGAAAAAGGAAGGGAAGGGGCTCTCCAAATGAAATTCACAGGTTTTTTAGCCCCACCTTGTGCAGCAGCTCCAAGAGCACTTACACTGATCAACAGTTGGAAGTGGGGGACAGGGAGATGGCTCAGTGGAATAAGCGCTTCCCCGACAAGCACAAGGGCCTGAGTTCAATCCCTGGTTCCACCAAAACAAACAAACAAAAAAAGTTTGCAAGTGTCCATAAACCAGATAAAATATGACCAGCCTCAGAGAAGGGATTTTCAACTTGTACACTCTTTGAATGTATTACTGTGTGAACTTGGAATGCTATAACTGATGGTGTTATAATAGTAGCATAAAAGTGTTTAAGGAATTGTGAAATACCTTAAAAATATGTACAAATGTGACTAGCCAACTCAATGTAAATACAATAAAGATTTTTCTTCTTTGTTGAAAAATCCTTGGAAGCTGGGCGTGGTGGCATGCCTATAATCCTAGCACTCGGGAGGCTGAGGCAGGAGGATTGTTGTGAGTTCAAAACCAGCCTGAGAAGCCGGGCGTGGTGGCGCATGCCTGTAATCCCAGCACTAGGGAGGCTGAGGCAGGAGGATTGTTGTGAGTTCGAGACCAGCCTGAGCTACAAAGTGAGCTCGAGGCCAGCCTCAACTGCATAGTGAGACCCTGTCTCAAAAAGACAAAAAAAAAAAAAAAACAAAAAAAAAACAAAAACAAAACCAGCCTGAGCTACAAAGTGAGCTTAAGGCCAGCCTGAACTGCATAGTGAGACTCTGTCTCAAAAAGACAAAAAAAAAAAAAAAAAAAAAAAAAAAAAAAAAAAAAAAAAAAAAAAAAAAAAAAAAAAGAAAAGAAAAATCCTTGGAAACACATTGTTAGTAGAAGTTCTCTTTATTTGCAAAGATTGGTACTCAAATTATAATTAAAATTCACTTAGCCTGTTAAAAATAAATAGATACGGGCCAGGGAGATGGCTCAGTGGAATAAGTACTTCTCTGGTAAGCACAAGGGCCTGAGTTCAGTCCCCAGTTCCACCAAAAAAATAGATAGATAAACAAATATTTTTTTTTAAATAAACATAGGAAGGGCTAGGGATATAGCTCAGCAGCATAGTGCCTGTCTATCATGCACAAGGTCATGAGTTCGGGCCAGGGAGATGGCTCAGTGGAATAAGCACTTCCATGGCAAGCCCAAAGGCCTGAGTTCAATCCCCGGATCAGCCAAAAAAAAAGAAAAAGAAAAAAACAAGGTCATGAGTTCAATTTCCAGTACCAAATACATAAATAAATAATAAAGGTAGGGAAAAGTAGGAAAGTAGATGAAAACATAGGCCCTGAAAAGCATGTTTGACCCAGTAAAAAGGAAGGAAAAAATAAAAACCAAATCCTACAATGTAGGGTGGGCCACTGCGAAGAATTGGCCTAGGATGCTTCTGATCTCCAGGGATTATGTGAGAAATGTGGAGACATGTTTCGTTACCACAACTGCAGATACACTGACGGCATCTTGTGGGATGCACCCAGCATCCTTCACTGCAAGGAAACATCTGGACCAGAGCATTGATTGTGTCTGTGGAGCAGCCCTGGGAGAACTGCCCATCCTGATAGGGGAGGAGGAGGACCATTTCATGGAACTGTAGATGAGAGACCCAGATCCAGCAGGCTATGGCATCACAGAAGGGTGAGCTTGAATCCTACAGGCCTACTGGAGGGAAAGAGCTGGTAGGAAGAGAGTGGGAGACTAGAAATAAAGAGAATCTCTCTGGAGAACGGTTCCTGTGTGGCAGAGGAAATGACAAGGGAGGGTTAGACTGGGCAGCAGAAGGCTGGAAGTCTAAAGGAGAAGACAACTGGCCAGGGGGAATAGGGTTGTTAGCTTAAGAGAGAATCAAGGGCTTGGTCCCTGAATGACCTTTCTTCCAATAGGAAACCTGAGGCTGAGCCAGAGACAGTGATTATAACAGAGAGATAAGAAATAAGGGAGGGTGGATAGATCTCAGCAGCATAGTACCTGGCAAGCACAAGGTTCTGAGTTTGATGCCTGGTACCAAAAAAGAAATAAGAATTGGCCAGGCTAGTGGTGCACACCTATAATAATCAATGTTGGAGGCTGAAGCATGAGGATCACCATGAGTTCAAAGCCAACCTGAGCTACATAGTGAGTCCAAGGCCAGCTTGAACTGAATTGTGAGAGCTTGTCTCAAATAAATAAAAATAAATAAGTTCAACCTGTCAATGAGACAATTTAACAAGCCCCCATCTCAAAAGTAAAAAGTTTTTAAAAGGGGGTTAGAAATGGGCTATCGGGCTGGGGAGGTGGCTCAGTGATAAATAGATGCTTCCCTGGCAAGCACAAGGGCATGAGTTCAATCCCTGGTTCTGCAAAAAATAAATAAATAAATAAATGGGCTATCATTTCAGTTTACAGTAGCCCACTGTAGATCATAGGGTCTAGAGTGTTTTGTTTTGTTCTGTTTTGCGAATCAGGGATTGAACTCAGGCCCTTGCTCTTGCCAGGGAAGTGCTTATTCCACTGAGCCAAATCCCCAGCCCCTAGGGTGTACTTTGTTTTTCCTTTTTGCTACTTTTACTTGGCTCAAACTTGCTCTGTTGAGCCTGTTTTTAAGGTTGGGTGTAGGGGCACAAGCTTGTAATCCCAGCACATGGAAGGCTGAAATAAGAGGATCCCTGCCTGTTCCAGGAGAGCCTTGGCTACATAATGAGTTCAACACCAGCCTGGACTATGTAGTAGGACCCTGTCTCAGAAAATAAACTAAGATAATAAATATGAAACTTTGCCACCATTAAAAAGACAGCTGGAGGCCGGGGAATTGGCTCAGTGGAATAAGTGCTTCCCTGGCAAGTGCAAGGGCCTGAGTTCAATCCCCAGTTATGAAAACAAAACAAAACAAATTGCTAGGCTTAGTGGCACATGCCATTAATCACACACACACATTCACACACATACACACATACCCTGTCTCATCCCACACACTAAAAAATGTCTTTTTCTTTCTTTTATGAATTTAGGATAGGGTCTACAGGGTGTACAGGGTCTCACTGCGTAGATTGGATTCGCAGTGATCCAACTGTTTTCAGCCTCCTAAGGACTGGTTTACAGGCCCACTCCACCATGTCCAGTCTCAATCACAGTCTCAGCGCACGGGTGGGTGGGGCCGCGGGGCAACGAGGGGGAGGCGAGGGGGGCCAGCATGGTCTTTTTTTCTTTTTTAAGACACAGCCTACTTCATTAAATTGCCAAGCCTGGACTTGGAATTATGACTCTCTATGTCAGCCTCTCAGAGGCTGTAATTCTGGGCAGGTACCAGGAAATTTGGCTTCTTGGTTGATTGTTGGTTTATTTGTTAGAATTTTTTTTTTTTTTTTTTTTTGTCTTTTTGAGACAGGGTCTCACTATGCAGTTCAGGCTGGCCTTGAGCTCACTTTGTAGCTCAGGCTGGTCTCGAACTCACAACAATCCTCCTGCCTCAGCCTCCCGAGTGCTGGGATTACAGGCCTGCGCCACCACGCCCGGCTATTTGTTAGATTTTTGAGACAAGGCCAGCCTGACCTCAATCGAAGTCCCAGCAATCCTCCTGCCTCAGCCTCCTGAGTGCTCGGATTATAGACACATGCTACTATGCCTCACTGAAAATATCTTTTTTTTTTTTAAGTAAAAAACAGCACATAGTGCATGTTCACTGAATTTTTCTGAAGAAGGAAATAGAGGTTCTAGAGTCTCAACTTTGCCACTAAAAAAGCAGAAATCCTTAGTAAAGTCCCTTGGAATCTTTGAGAGTTTGTTTCAGCCACTCATGGAAAGCCAAGATTATTCAAACATACTCTGAACCAAATTCTGCTTTCCTGAAACTACAACAAAATAATGCTTACCAAATTGGCCTTCAGACAGGAGCCAGCAGTCCTAAATTGTCTCTGGAGCAGAGATCCAAGGAGTCTGGTCCAAACATGGAAATGAGTCACCTGAATTAAATAGGAAAAAATTTCTACAAATTGTTCAAATCTGAAGGGAAGACTAAGATAAAATGCCCACCATCCACTGCATGCTTTATGCCTGTGTAAACTTCACAGCAGACTAGGTAATTTGTGATTGTCTTTGCAAAGAAAGCAAGCAAACAGGAGAAAATAAAGCAAAATTAGATTTAATGACTATGACATCATACTTACACTTTGGGAACTTCCTGACAATGTTTACTAAACTATTTCCTCAGATTAAATGCTTTGGGGCTAGACATGATGACAGATGCCTGTAAGTAGGAAGGCTGAGGCAGGAGGATTGCCACAGGTCTAGGTCAGTCTTGGCTACCTACTGAGTTCAAGGCCAGCTTAAACTGCATAGCAAGACCCTATCTCAATCAATCAGTCAGTCAGTCAGTCAATCAATCAATCAATACTTTGGAAAGCCTGGCAGGTGGATTGCTAAGAGTTCAAGGCCAGCCTGAACTACACAGTGAAACCCTGTCTCAAAAAGAAAGAAAAAGTTATGGAAAGCACAGAATATTGCTTTCAGTTCCAAGTTCCAGTGATATCTTAGTATATCAGTAAAAAAGTAAAGAACATCATTGTTAAGTGTTCTCCCTAATTCACTCTAATTCACTTTTAATCCATACCAAAGCTTTTCTCCTTCTTCTTTTTTCTTTTTTAAGAGTCCAAGGTGGTCTTGAACAATGCTGGCCTCAAGATCCTGGGGATCCTCTTGCCTCAGCTTCCCAAGTGCTGGGTTATAGGTGCTCTTCACCATGCCTGGCTCTGCATAACTATTGATTTAGCTGAATTAGCACAGGTCTTCATTAGAATCTTGTTTATAGCTGGGTATGGAGGTGCTCTCTCCTATAATCCCAGCCACTCAGGAGGCAGAGGCAGGAAGTTCACAATCTAAAGCCAGCCTGTGTGGTGGTACACACCTGTAATCCCAGCACTTGGGAAGCCAAGGCAGGGGGAATCAGAGTTTGGGACCAGCCTGGGCCACATAGTGAGTTCAAGGCTGGCCTAAAATGCATAGTGAGGCCCTGTCTCAAAACAACAACAACAGGGCTGGCAAGATATCTCAGTGGTCTAGAGCGCCTCTCAGGGACCGCGGTTCGAGCCCCAGCACCACATGCCATGCCAGCCCCTCCCCGCAGGGCCAGCTGAGCTCACCCCCCACCCCCGCGAAAAAAGAATCCGTGATGTGTAGCGAGACACTGTAATAAATAAAGGAATTAAAAAACAAACAAACAAAAAAAACCCAACAACAACAGAAACTAAAACCAGCCCAGCCAATATAGCAAGACACTATCTTAGAAATAAAATTTATTTATTTTATGTATTTAATACAGGGTCTACAGGGTCTCACTACATAGATCAGACTCATAGTGACCCTCCTGTTTTCAGCCTCCCAAGCACTGGGATTACAGATACGCACCACCACACCCAGTCTCAATTGATGTCTCAGTGCACTTCGGAGGCAGGGCTAGCACAGCTCACCAGTGATGAATGCAGCTGCTGTGCTCTGCCTAAGCAGGTGGTTTGATCTACTGAGCTATCTGGCCAGCCCTAGAAATAAAATTTAAAAAGGGCTGGGTGGCAGGTCTTGGTGCACATGCCTGTAATCCCAGCTCAGAAGGGTGAGGCAGGAGGGTTGAAAGCAAAGCCCTGCCTAGCTCAAACTTTAGAAAGTGTGCAAGAAAGGCAGGTATGAGTCCAGGGGAAGACCTGGGCTCAGCCCCTGTGGAGCAGCTCCCTGACCCTGCATGCTGCGGCTGCCAGCTTCATGTACAAATGGGCCCTGTGTTTGGTTTTCTCACAATCACGTTCATTGCATGGGTAGGATCAATGTTGACCTGGGGGGAAATCTGGTGCAGTCCTCATCCAGCCTGCGCTGTGACCGGGGTCATAGGTGATTAAACGGAACTGGGTCTGTGCCCCGAACTTCCACTCAGGGGAATTATATACATAAATTTGGTGATTCTCCAATGAGCCAATAATTTTGGTGATTCTCAATCTATAGATTTCTCTCATTTACTCAGAATGCAGTACTGAAGGTATATTTGAATTGCCAATGACTGATACTATCTGTGTGGCAAAGTTTCTGAAACACCAACATGACAGATTATAGTCTAATCGGGGGACACAGAATGCCTGTAATTAGCATTTAAAACCTCATATGTTCTGAAATATTTCTAGATTTGATGCCCAAATCTGGGCATGTTGCTAGTCATCTGGCTATAGGTAAGGATATTTTAAAATAAAACTTCAGGCTGGGAAGATGGCTTAGTGGAATAAGCACTTCCCTGGCAAGTGCAGGGGCCTAAGTTCAATCCCCAGTTCCACAAAATAAATAAATAAATAAATAAATAAATAAATAAATAAATAAAATAAAACTTCAGGGGCCAGGGAGATGGCTCAGTGGAACAAGCACTTCCTTGGCAAGTGCAAGATCCTGAGTTCAATCCCTGGTTCTGCAAAAAAATTAAAATTAAAATTAAAATTAAAAAAATAAAACTTCAGGATGATGAAAGAGACAGCTACTACCAACCACTGGTGATAGATGCTTACAATCACAATTCAGGGGTCCTAAGGGATTAGAAGTCATTCTTAGAAATGCATCAGTTTGTTAATTACTAGTATTTTTATGCAATAGGCTAAAATTCATCAGAGACTCAACACTAAAGTTTTACAGTAAGCTGCTTTAATAGTTCTGTAATAATTTCTCAATGATTTTGAAATTCATAATTTCTAACTTCACTCTAAGCCAGGCATGGTGGTGCGTGCCTGTGACCCCAGCACTTTCGAGGCTGAGGAAGCAGGATTGTTGCAAGTTCAAGACCAGCCTAGGCTTCAAAGAGAGTTCAAGGCCCCCCAGAACTGCATAGTGAGATTGTCTTAAAAAGATAAATAAATGAATGAATGAATAAATAAATAAATAAATTGGGGTTGGGGAGATAGCTCAGTAGAATAAGCACTTGCCTGGCAAGCACAGGGTCCTGAGTTCAATCCTTGATACTGCAAAAGAAAAAGAAAAATAAATAAATAAATAAATAAAATACACTCTATTAGGAATAAGAGTAGACTCCACAAGTTAGTTTGTTTTTAAGGAGATTAACAATGGTTAATATATTGTATATTGTTAGCTTCAAAGTAGTTGTTCAAGGGCTGAGGAGATGGCTCAGTGGAATAAGTGCTTCCCTAGCAAGTGCAAGATCATGAGTTCAATCTCTGGCACCGCAAAAATAGAAAATAACAACAACAAAAAGTAATTGTTCAGATTACAAGGTGTAGGCTGGTAATATAGCTCAGCAGCACAGCAATCGAAAGGTGCTGAGTTTGATTCCCAGTACAATAAAAAGAAAGAAAAAGGAAAAATTACAAGAGATAGCCATGCAAAATTGATCAAACAATTTCACTTGGTAATTTTTTTTTCTTTGTACTGGGAATCAAACTTGGAACCTTGCATTTGGCAGGCAAGCACTTATGCCACTGAACTATCTCCCCAGCTTTAGATTAGACAATATAAGCTCCACAAGTTTCTGCTCACTGAAAAGTTTGGCTGGATAACCTCTGAAATCTGTTTGTTTGTTTGTTTATTTGTTTTGAGACAGGGTCTCACTGTGTAGCCCAGTTGGTCTTAAACTCACAGTGATCCTATTGCCTCCAGTGCTGGGATTACAGCTGTGTACCCAGCTTCATGCATAGTGAATGATTTCCTTAAGACCTAATTAGCTCTGTGTAAACCCTGAGAATACTGTAATTTAAAGGTTTTCTTTTTCTTTTTTGGTATCAGGAATTGAACTCAGGGCCTCACTCTTGCCAGGCAGACCCTGAATCAATGAGCTATATCCCTGACCCTAAGTATTACAATTTTTTTTGTCCTTTTGAGACAGGGTCTTCCTATGCAGTGCAGGCTTGCCTTGAACTCATTATGTAGCCCAGGCCAGCTGGCCTCAGCCTTTTGAGTGCTGGGATTACAAGCATGTGCCACCACGCCCTGCCTGAATACTATAATTTAAACTGTGATTTTCATATAGGCAATGGTGTTGCATATTCAAAACAGGAAATAAAGGGCTGGCCAAATAGCTCAACAGATTAAAGCACCTGGAGTTCAATCCACGGGCCTGCCGTTCTGAGGTGTGCTGACACAGCGATTGGGACTGGGCATGTTTGCGTGCACCTGTAATCCCAGCACTTAGGGGGCTGTAAATAGGAGAATCACTATGAATCTTATCTAGTAGTAAGACCCTGAACACCCTGTAGACCCTTCCCTAAAATACAGAAAAATAAAATAGGAAATAAAGATGCTGCTATGCATACACTTATTGTTATTTGCAGATAATAGTTTTCTAAAAACAGAAGTCTCAGAAAGCCACCATCTATTCATGTAATTGTATAAAGTATATATATATATATATATATATTTCTTTCTTTCTTTCTTTCTTTCTTTCTTTCTTTCTTTCTTTCTTTCTTTCTTTCTTTTTTACTGAACCGGGGATTGAACTCAGGCCCTTGCCAGAGAAGTGCTTATTCCACTGAGCCATCTCCCCAGCCCCTCTTATTTTCTTTTTGCGATAAGGTCTGCTTATGTAGCCCAAGTTGGCCTTGTACTCAAGATGCTCCCCCACTAAATAAAATGCATAAATAGCATGTATTTTGACTGTGGATTCCAGAAGCTGCTTTGTTTCAAGATTACAGAGCTGGACACGTTGACTCCCACCTGTAATCCCAAAACTCAGGAGACAGATACAGGAGGATCTTTGGGAGTTGGAGGCCAGCCTGGGCTACATAGGGAGACCCTGTCTAAAAAACTAAAAGTGTATAAATAAACACATACATAAGTAAAATAAATAAAAAATAACTGACAACTGTTATGAACCTGAGTGTCTCTAATACTCAGGGCTCCTATTTATACTTTAGTTTTGTTTTACCTTACAGAGCCTAATTCCTTATTATGCTAATGTTTTAGATATGTGGAACGATAATTGAGAGCGTTTCATGGATTTGATTGGTCTGATACCTTACTCAATTGAATTGATTATTGTTGGCGATCACTGAACTGAAACTGTATTTATTTGAATCCCACAGAAAAACATTCTTTCCACCCAGGCCCTCTTGGAGTTGGATGGGACTGAGCTGAAGAAGCCGGGAGCGCCACCTACCGAGCGCCCCTCAAGCATCTCTGCGCGAAGCTCACTCTCAGATCGTGCAAAGGTCAGGGGTTTGGGGGATTTTTTTAACCGAGATGTGCAAGCTAGTAAACATCTAAGTAAACCCACTGCGTGGGTGCCCTAACCTGTGCCAGCGGGCAGTCATTCTGATGAAAACCCAGAAGACAGCAATTGAGAATCTGAATGCCCTCCCACAGCAAAAAAGCTACACCATAAACTGTCGCGGGGAGGTCTCCCGCTATGCCTTCTAGAACCCCAGAGAGGCCAGGCTGCGGGCAGGGCAGGCCAACGGGAAAATGGAGGAGAAAGATAGAAAATTTAAGTCTCCACGCTGCACAGACAAACCTCTCCAGCATTATCTTCACAGAACAAAATATAACTGACATTTAGACTAAGGTCTAGGTTTTCTTTAAAAAAGACAAAGAGCCAGGATTGCTGGTGCCTGCCTGCAATTCCAGCACTCAGGAGGCTGAGGCAGAAGGATCCCTGCAAGTTTGAGGCCAGCCTGGGCCACATAGTGAGGCCCTGTCTCAACAAAGCCAAATACAACGAAATAAGCAAGCACCACCACAAGGCAAGGAGTTCGGCAAACAGATTGAGCTGGTTGAGGACAACCAGAGCAGCTGGCATGACAAGCTGTGATAGTATTTGACATTCTGGAGCTTAGGGGCCCCACCTGACCACACCTGCCTGGCAGAGGCAACACCCTTTTGCAAAAGTACCAACCCTTTTTGTTGTGGGTTTTTTGTTGTTGTTTTGAGATGGGTTTCAGTACATAGTTCAGGCTGGACTTGAACTCCCCAGAGATCCTCTTGCCTCACCTTGCCCCATCCAGTTTTTACACAGCATCTGTAAATATTTATTGGCAACCAAAAAATGTGAGATAGTTGAGGAAAACTATGTTTTTTAAAATAACCATAGAGAACAGGAATAATTTCACACATAGAAGAGGGTTAATTATTATTATTATTATTTATTTTTATTTTTATTTTTGGCGAAACAGGGATTGAACTCAGGCCCTTACACTTGCCAAGGAAGCGCTTATTCCACTGAGCCATTTCCTGGGGCCCCAAGAGGGGGAAATTTTTTTAAGAGACAAGGTCTCACTATGTAGTCCAGGCTGGCTTTGAATTTGCTATGCAGCCTAGGCTGACCTGGAATTCCTGCAGTCCTCCTGCCTCTGCCTCCCTAATGCTAGGCTAACAGCATGAGCCTCTGTTCCTGGCTCAGAAGAGGAAAGTATTTAAAAACCATCTAATATACTCAAATTAAAAATGATATTACATTTTTATAACAGATAAAGGATACTATGGAAAAAAGCCAGAAATAAAGCTTAGAATTTTTGTTTGTTTTTTGAAACAGGTTCTCACTATGTAGTTCAAGCAGATCTTGGACTCATTAAAAACCCTCCTGCCTCAGTCTCCCCTGTGCTGAAGCTATGGGGATGCGTCACCATAGTCACTGACTAAGAAGGCTTAGATTTTTTTTTTTTTTTTTTGCGGAACCGGTATTGAATTCAGGATCTTGTGCTTGCCAGGCAAGTGCTTATTCCACTGAGCCATCTCCCCAGCCCAATGCTTAGAAATTTAAGCTGTGATTTCTAAAATTAAAACTCCCAATCAAAATAGCATTTCACACAGAATTAGGGAAAACAATCCTAAAATTATGTGGAACCCCAAAAGACCCAGAATAGTAACAAGAGCAAAAAAGGAGGCTGTACAGTCCCAGACTTCACGCTGTGCTACTTGTGGTGGATGAAGGAGCCGTCAACCTAATACCCAGCTGAGCCGGGGCAGCCTGGCGCCTGGCGCCTGGCGCTGGGGGGAGGGGCACCTGAGGGTCGTTACCAGGAGCATAAAAGGAGAAGGTTGCTGGGCCGGGGCACAAGTGATTCTCCTGGAGAAGCTTGTTGTGCTGGTTTTTCTGTACGATCTCAGCTGTCCTCGTCCTCAGAGAAGCTCGGTTATCACTGTCACTGAGAGTGGCTGTGGTTCTCTTTGGAGGAGCTCTGGTCCTTTCCCTGAGGGTCACTTCCCGGCTCCAGTGCAGGCGCCTCAGCCTGATGGCACAGACCCTTCATTCTGGTGACAGACTTTGCAGCTTCCACCACTGACCTTTGAGCCCTCCCAGTGCAGATCCTTGTATGCATAAGACTGTCACGGGCTTCAGGCCCCTGGCTGGACTCGTGCAGGACATTGCCGTAGGATCTAGGCCCTCAGCAGGATTCCTTGGCTCTCTAGCGTGTGGAAAGATCTCCTGTACTCTTTTGCTTTTGACTCTTTGGATAAATATAAAATAATCCTATAAATTGTGAGTCCTGTATTAAATCATTCCCCTTGCCAACCCTAAGTAGAGCAACTACAAGGTTACAGTGATAAAACAACAACAACAACAACAGAAAAACCAGCATGAAGCCGGGCGTGGTGGCGCAGGCCTCTAATCCCAGCACTCGGGAGGCTGAGGCAGGAGGATTGTTGTGAGTTCGAGACCAGCCTGAGCTACAAAGTGAGCTTAAGGCCAGCCTGGACTGCATAGTGACACCCTGTCTCAAAAAGACAAAAAAAAAAAAAAAAAAAAAAAAAAAAAAAAAAAAAAAAAAAAAAACCAGCATGGTACTGGTGTAGAAACAGACACAGAAAGAACAGAGGAAGCAGAAACAACCCCAGGCACTTTCAGTCATTTGACCTTTTTTTCACAGGGTAACCAGCAACATGCTGGAGGAAAAACAGCCTCTTTAATAAATGATGGTAGGGTCAGGTGTGATGGCGCATGTCTGGAATTGCAGCACTAAGGAGGCTGAAGCAGAAGGTTATTTGAGAGTTCAAGACCAGCTTGGGATACAAAGTGAGCTCAAGGACAGCCTGCACTGCATAGTAAGACCCTATCTCAAAAAGACAGCAGAAAGAAAGGAAGAAAAAAAGAAAGAAAGACTGACTAGCAGGAAACCAAACATGGCTCTTCCTTGTAATCCCAGCACTCAGGAAGCTGAGACAGGAGGATCTCTGTGAGTTTGAGACTATAAGAGCAGCCTAAATAGTCATAGTGATGCACACTTCTAGCCCTGGAACTCAGGAAGATTAAATGGAGTTTCAGACCTGCCTAGGCTACTCATTAAGATCCTGTTTCAAAAAAACAAGAGCATGCTGGGCGTGGTGGCGCAGGCCTGTAATCCCAGCACTCGGGAGGCTGAGGCAGGAGGATTGTTGTGAGTTCAAAACCAGCCTGAGCTACAAAGTGAGTTTAAGGCCAGCCTGAACTGCATAGTGAGAC
>PVKA01041089.1:0-18271 GCA_004027165.1 Ctenomys sociabilis | reverse complement strand
CAATCAGACAGTTTCAAAACACCATAACCATACAGAGTCGATGAAATAATACATTGCAAACTGTTTTCATAACGTTTTGGTATTGTACAAGGTGCATACATGATATTATATTTACAGGTTTTTATATAGCTGAATTATATCAAAGATTCAATAATTATTTACCTAGTGGATGACCATAGCACTAAAAGCCGACATAATAGCCTGTCCAACCACCAATAGTGCAGATCTTGCCTCTCATAGAATTATGTAGAAGCACAGCGTTATCTATCCCAACTGTACTGTCTATACACACACAGGATGATTTTTTCTTTCTACAACCATTCCTTTGTCTACACCTGTCAAAAGTGCGCACTCCGTTGACATTCAACTACCTTAGGTGCTTGAACTCGACACCACAATCCAACACAGTCCAGCATTCTGCAACCATAGGGAGTTATTCAAAGAAATTGTCCACCATATCCATTCAGAGCTCAGCTTAATATTATGGGCTCACGATGTATACTTCATTTTTATACTTTTATACTTTTCTGCTGGATGGTTAAGACATAGGTAGATCAAAACTTATATACCAACACATGAACTTTATATTTCCTATGTGGCCATTGAAGTCTTCTCAGGGTTTATCTTGTAGTCCTGTACATTATTCTGTAGTTCCTTTGTCTGTGTCATCCATGTGGATGAGTCACGGCCAATGCTTGACCAGAATGCTCTCTGTGAGACAATTTCTTTTGACATGCAGAAGCTCCTTAAGAGTTGATCCCAGTTGTTGATTCTTCCAAGTGCTTCGCATGCGAATATATGTTTGTTCATGAACTCTTTACCTACCCCTATGTCTTCAAGAGTTCCTCCTACTTTCTCTTCCAGGACATTGAGTGTTTCTGTTTTAATGTTTAGATATTTAAGCCATTTTGACTTTAACTTAGTGTATGGTGATAGAGCTGGGTCAAGTTTTAGTTTTCGGCATGTAGAAAGCCATGTTTTCCAGCACCATTTGTTAAAGAGGCTATCTTTCTTCCAGTGAGCTTGTTTAGCCGCTTTGTCAAAGATCAGATGCCTGAGTGTGATTGTAGATGCCTCTGCATCTTCTAATCTATTCGACTTATCCTGAGGTTTATTTTGTTGCCAATACCATGTTGATTTTACCACAGTGGCTTTTTAGTATAATTTCATGTCAGGAATTGTGATGCCTCCTGCCTTGTCTTTATTGCCCAAGATTGACTAGAAATCCCATTCAAGCTGGTTATCCCCCTTCTGGAATTTTCCCAAAGGAACTAAAAACAATGTATCATAGTGATATTTGTGTACCTATGTTTATAGCAGCACAATGTGTGATAGCAAAATCTTGGAAACAACCAGGATGTCCATCACATGAGAAATGGTTGAAAAATATGTGTTATTTCTATATAATGGAGTATTACTCAGCTATTAAGAATGATGAGTTTGAAGCATTTATGCTAAAGTGGATGCCACTTGGACATATACTCATAAGTGAAATAAGCCAGACACACATGTGTAAATATCATATAGTCTCTCTAGCATCAGAAGCGAAAAGCAGAAATACAAAAGGAAACGTACAACAACAACTAAAATCAATTGAGTCTGATAAGGCAAATTGTATGGCATATGCTGAAGGACACTAATCAGCTTTTCTTCTGGACGGTTAACAACCTAAATTCACAGATCAAAGTTAGAGAAATAGAAGAGCCATAAGGCTGCCAACATTTTGGCCCTAGGGTTTCAAGGTCAGCGAAGACTCATGACATAGGAGAACCTGTAATGCAACATCATGAAACTCAGTTGAGCTCCAAATTTTCTGAACAAGGAGATTATGGAGCCACACAGGAAAGAGATTTAAGTTCTATAGTGTGCCTGGGGAGAGTCACATGGAGAGAAAATGTTCTGTCAGGCTCTCACGGAGTGCAAAGTGGTCAAGCATTGGCCGTGACTCATCCACATGGATGACACAGACAAAGGAACTACAGAATAATGTACAGGACTACAAGATAAACCCTGAGAGGACTTCACTGACCGCATAGGAAATATAAAGTTCATGTGTTGGTATATAAGTCTTGATCTATGTAGGTCTTAACCATCCTGCAGAAAAGTATAAAAATGAAGTATACATCGTGGGGCCATAATATTAGGCTGAGCTGTAAATGGCCATGGTCGACAACTTCTTTGAATACCTCACTATTATTGTAGACTGCTGGACTGTGTTGGATTGTGTTGTCGAGTTCAAGCACCTAAGTTAGTTGAATGACAATGGAGTGCCCATCTTTGACAGGTGTTGACAAAGGAAGGGGTATAGAAAGGAAGAATCATGATGTGTGTGTATGGACAGTACAGTGAGGATAGATAACGCTGTGCTTCTCCATAATTCTATGAGAGGCAAGATTTTCACTAATGGTGGTTGGACAAGATATTATGTCAACTTCTGGTACTATAGACAACCATTAGGAAAATAACAAGGTAGGAAATATTAATTATTGAATCATTGATGTAATTCAGGTAAAAGAAATAAGATATACAAACAGCTACACTCTCTTTCTTTACTGATAAGAGTCATATGCTATAATGATGTCTGTAAGTATAATATCATGTATGCACCTTCTATGATGCCAAAACATTATGAAAACAGTTTTCAATGTATTAATTTATCAAATCTGTCTTGTCAAGGTATCTTAAAACTGTCTCATTGATATTTGTACTTCAATAAAACAAGAATTTTAAAAAATGGAAAAAAAAGATATACTCGTAAATGAAATAAATCAGATCCATATGTGTAAATATCATATGGTCTCCCTAGTGTAAGAACTCAAAAGAAGAATTAAAAATTGAAACGTAAAACACAGTTAAATGGAAACTGAAAACTTAAGGATTGAACAACAAGGAGAGGGCAAGGAGAAAAGCAAGGAAACATGGCAGTGATAAAACCATCCATTGATATACACAAGACAGTTAAGGCAATTGTCCTGACAATCTCCATTGGGTTTTTGATTTTAGCAATTAATTGATAACATTCTCACCCTGACTAACTGTATATGATGGTATGCATGAACTATGCACCTGCATTGAGGATAGCTATGTGTAATACTAGGACTATGCTTAGAATGCCTGTCATTCTGGTCATCTAAGTGCATACTGCTTCTAATATCATATGAACTATTGCTATACTTTTTCTCAAGTAAATGTTTGTTTAAAAACCATGGTACTAAAAGAAAAAAAGGGACAATAAAAAAATGTCACAGGACTGCTCTGCTACAATGTTGTATATGGTTAGTTTTCTAAATTTCTGTGTAAAATTGTGAAATTATATTTTTTCAAATTCTATAGAGATTTAAAGTTTAGCATATCAATGATTGCTGGAAAATCTCTGTTCCATGTTATGTCTAAGGCAATTGGTATTCAGACAGATATTGATGTTAAGCTCAAATGCATACATTATAGGGTAATAATACCATTAAGATTTTCTTGTGTAGGGTTAGCAACTTAAGTTTGCAGAACAAAATATTAGAGAAAAAGTAGAACTGCAAGGGTAGTCAAAATGTTGGCCCTTGCCTTTCAAAGTCAGGGAGATCTCAGGACATAGGAGAACTTGTACTGTAATATCATGTAACTCAGTTGTGTCCCAAGTTTTCTGTTCAAGGAGATTATCAGGTCACAGAGGAAAGTGATCAATCATGTTTTGTGTGCCTAAGGAGAGTTGCCTAGAGAGGCAAAACAAATCTCTCAGACTTTCACAGAGAACAAATTGGTCAAGCAATGGCTGTGACTCATCCACATGCCTGACAATGACTAAAAATCTACAAACTGCTATACATGGTTTCAGGGTAAATCCTGAGGGGATATGACTGACCATATCAGATACAAAATTTACATTTTTAGTTATGTAGGTCTTGCTTTATCTTGGTCCTAACCATCCAGCAGAACAGTATAAACACAAGTTATAAAAAGTAAAGCCATATTAATATGCTGATCTGCAAAAGGTTCAAGTCAACAACTTTTGACATTGCCAGTCCTGCAGATAACCCACAATTATTGTGAACTATTGGACTATATTGGATTATTTTGCTGAATTCACTCCTCTACAATATTTGAATGGCAATGTAACTCCCACTTCTGACAAAACTAAACAATAACAGGTAATATAAAAACACGTAATGAAATAAATTCTGTTTTAAAGCACTTAGTACTTGATTAATTAACAAAACTACCTCCAGTACTCAGTGTTAGAAACTTCTTTTCTTTATAAATTGCACTTCTTGGGCTGGGGATATAGCTCAGTGTTATAAGCACATGCCAGGCAAGCACAAAGTTCATAGTTTCATCTCTGCTACCAGTGAGAAAACCAGGGAAGGCAACAGGAATGTCATCAAATGAGTTATAATTGTCTAGATGAGCACTAGAACAGAAGCCCAACGAAAAAGTTTAGAATTATATTTGTTCCAGATATTACTTGTATAGAAAATCCAAGTCCTTTTAATGGGCAATAATAGATATCACATTACAATTCAAATAAATAAGGTTTTACACATTGCATAACCTCTCTAACCAGTATTTCAACAACAGAAATTTAACCTGTACTATATTGGCAGAAAGGGAGTGAGTGTATCTATATTATACCATTTTCTGTTGCTAATAGAAAAATACCATAGACTGAGTAAATAATAAAGAGGTTCATTTTGATGCACAGATCGAAAACCAAGGTACAGCATTAGATAATGAATGGCCTTCTGGCTGCAGAGTAGAGAGTCAGTACATACCAAGAGACTGAGTATGTGCAAATACATGTTCATAAGGTCTCTTGTCATCTTCTCATAAAGCTATCAGGATTCAATCATGTATACTTTGCATTAATGATCATATCTAATCTTGTTTCCCAAAATCTCTATTTCTAAAGATCACAGTCTTATTAAGTTTCTAGCCACTTAACATCATACAATGTGTATGAAATCTCAGCATAAGTCAAAGAGTAGCAAATCATTGACACCATAACAATCACCACCACAACATAAATTATACTACTAAAATATTAGATGTACTAAAAAGAGAAGAGTGTGTATCAATACTAGACTACATAAATAAATTATGTTAAATTTATTAAGTGTAATATTACTCAGCCCTTAGTGTTGATCACAAACAAAACAATTGGAAATAATTGCAGAACTGATGCAGATTTGAGTATTAGAAAGACACTGAAACAGTTACTTAACCTGTTGCCCATATGTTAAAAAAATGTAGTGGAGATGTGGAAGCTTTCTTTTTTTCAACTTATGTGTTTGTTACAAGGTCTCATTACACATCTCGGACTTGTAGTGACCCTCCTGCTTTCAGCCTCCCAAAAGCTGGGTTTACAGGCATGCACCACTATGTTGGGTCTTGGCCACTGGCTCAGCATGTGTGGGGCGGGGGCAAGAGCAGAATGTGGTGCCAGGGATTGAATACTAGTCTCTGTGCTTGCCTAGGCAGGTGCTTAGTCTGCTGAGCTATCTCACAGGCCCTGAAGATTTCTTTCGTGATGACATAAAGATTTAGAGACATAGGGCTGGCCAAATCGCTCTGAAGATTAAAGTGCCTGCAAGCAGGCACAGGGGCCAAAGATTCGATCTGTGGGCCTACCTTACTGGCCCAGCCCCTGGGGTACACTGAGATGGCAATTAAGACTAGACATGGTGGCATGGGCCTGTAATCTCAGCTCTTGGGAGACTGTAAACAAGCAGTGCACTAGGAATCCAATCTAATAGTGAGAGACTGAACACACGGTAGACCCTACTCTAAAGTACAAAACAAAACAAAATTAAAGTAAAATGTTTGAAATTAAAAATCTACTAAGTAGCGTTTACAGATTTGACTTTGCAGAATAAACAGATAATAAACTAAAATGTGTAACAATGCAATCTAAAAGGAAATACAAGAGGAAAATAAAAAGAATAAAAACCACATCCATGTGCTATGACAAATTTAGGTAGACAAATATATTAGTAACTGAAAGAACATATGAAGTCATATTTCATTCTTCTAACACATTGTGTCTTTAAAGTGTATGTACTGAATATATTATGCAGTTGTGACTTTAAATCTAACCTAAAAATGTCTGTCTGTTATGTAGGTAGAAAACTTGCTTCTTAATGTGTTAATGTTCTAATTACATTTTTATATATCGGGGGTCCTGATGATTAGATCAGTTGTTTAAGTGCCTGCATACGCAAAGCAATGAGGCTCAGAATTCTGTGGTTATATCCCTAGATCCTCATGCTTTACCACACCTGCCCTTAAAACACCTTAAGCAGGCCAAAAAAAAAAAAAAAAAATTCTTCTCACGTTTTTGTATATCATATTATAAGGGTAAAAGCTGTCAATGTATGTTTTGTAGGGTAATAGGTCTGTCAAAATGAACCACTTGAGACACTTCAAACCAAACTGCCCTGCAACTCCCCGCAGCCCCTGTGCCCAAGCCCACCGAGCAAGTGAGAATTTTTGGGACTCAACCAGCATTCCATCCATGTGAGTCCAGTTCAGTGACTGTCTGCGAGAGCTTCTGAGCTACCCAGTGCTCCCTAGACCAGGGACACAACAGAGAGGAACGACAGGCTCACAGTTGTACCAGAAAGGCTACAGCAAAAAATCAACTGAACACAAAAGCTAGATCCAGGCCAGGCATAACTGCATAATCTCAAAGGTAATAAATGGCACACAAATCTCATTACATGCTAAGGTCATAACTGCACCAAATCTCCAGACCAAAGGTCAGAGGTCAGTGCTATACAAAATGATAAAGACAAGGACCAAAGGAAATTTCACACCTTGAGCCCACGGGTAAGTGTAGAGGACATTAGCTCAGCTGAAATGAATGAATTAACAGAGGTGGAAGCAAAGAAACAACAGCAGAAAGGCATAGAGGAACTTAGACCAGAATTAACACCTGAAATAAAAAATAATCTTTTAATACATAGCATCTGAAGTAATGAATCAAATTTAGAAAAGTATGGGGGAAACCCAATACCCACACAGAACAAGTGCATAAAACACTATTCCAGCAGAAACATTTGAATTAACAGTGTCGCAAGCAAAGAAACAACAGCAGAAAGGTAAAGAGGAACTCAAAGCAGAAATAATTTCTGAAATAAACAAAGAATTATTTGAAATCATAGCATCTAAAGTAGAGAATCAATTCCAGAAATATAAAGAAAAAATCCAATTTGGAAAAAACTCTGCAGTAAAAGAATTAATACCTACCTCTAAAGAAGACATTGATAGAAAAAGAGGACATCAGAAATATGATGGATTCCTGGAATGAGAAACACAGAACAGAAATAGATCTCATGAAGCAGAGTCAAAGAGATAGAGAAGAACTTAAAAATGTCAGTGACGAGTCTACAGAACCGTTTGAGTGAAAGCAAAGACAGAGTTTCAGAACGTGAAGATGCTGGTGCAACTAGAGAAAAGGTGAGAAAGGATCTCTTAAAAATACTGAGGATGCAGGAACAAATAATCCATCACCTGCAAGAATATGCCAAGATGAACAATGTGAGATTAATTGGCACCAATGAGAATGAAGGAGTTAATACAAATGATATAAAAAATATGGGCAGAAGTACTAGCAGAAAACTTCCCAAATATGAGGAAACAATCCAACATTCAGGTAACTGAAGCATACAGAACACCAAATAACTTCAACCCAAGTAAAAACACATTGAGACATATAATAATCAAGATCCCAGAAATCCGGCAGAAGAATAACACACTGAAAGCTGCTAGAGTAAAGAAGCAGATCACATTCAAAGAAAAACCAATGAGAATTACTGCCAACTTCTATACTTAAACCATGAAGGCGAGGAGAAAATGGAGCAGAGTTCTTCAAGTCCTGTATGAAAAGAAACTCCAGCCCAGACTACTATACTCTGAAAAAGTCTCTTTCAAGTTTAGTGAAGAAGTGAAATACTTCCACGACAAAGAAAAACTAAAGAATTTCTTGATGACAAAGCCATCCCTACACAGGCTACTGAAAAATGTCCTAGAGAGAGATCACAATGACCAGAACTCCACAAATGAGAACGGAAGGAACCTACTAAACAGGGCAAACAATTAAACACAGGATAAAAGGTACTAAACAACAGCAGGAAAATATCTTCTCAATCATACAGGAACATATTTCAATTATAACCATCAATGTAAAGGGACTGAATTGACCAATTAAGAGAAACAGACTGGCAAGTGGATTAGGAAACAAAATCCAAAAATATGCTGTATACAGCAAACACACTTGACTCAAAAAGACTTTTATAGGCTTAAATTCAAAGGATAGAAAACAATACTACATGCCCCAGCACATCAGAAAAAAAAGCAGGAGTAGCAATTCGGTTCTCAGACACTCTCAACTTCAAACCAGGAATGATCAAAGGATACAAAGGCCACTATATATTGGTTAGGGGAAAAATTCAAGAGAAAAAGCTAACACTCATAAATATCTATGCACCAAATACAGGAGCACCCAACTATGTAAGACAAATCTTAATGGACATGAAAAACTTAATATCTAAGACCACAATCTTAAAATGAGACCTTAACACTCCTTTATCACAAAAACATAGATCACCCAAACAAAAAATTAGCAAAGAAGTAGCAGAACAGAACCAGAGCTTGGAACAATTGGTGGACATATACAGAGTGTTCCACCAAAACACAGCTGAATATACATTTTTTCAGCTGCACAAGGGTCATTTTCTGAAATAGACCACATACTAGTCCATAAGTCAAGCATAAGAGTCTGCAAGGAAACAGAAATTATCCCATGCATATTATCTGAACACAGTACAATGGGACTGGAAATAAACGACAAAAGAATCCAGAAAAAAAAATCCTAATTTCATGGAAATTAACACCCTACTCAGCAATCAATGGGTCACAGATGAAATTAAACAAGAAATTCAACAATATCCACAATTCAAAGAAAATACAACCGCAACTTGCCGGAATGTATGGGATGCGATGAAAGCAGATCTCAGAGGGAAAATCATAGCTATGAGCTAACACGTTAGGAAAACTGAATGGAAACAAATAAACACACTAATGTTACACCTGTGACATGGAGAAAAGTAAGAGCAAACAAACCCAGAACCCACAGACAGGAAAAAATCATAAGGATTAGAGAAGAAATTAATGCAGTTGAGAAGAAGAAAATAGTTCAAAGAATCTACAAATCAAAAAGCTGGTTCTCTGAAAGACTAAATAAAGTTGGTAATTCCCTGGCTAACCTCATCAAAAAAGAGGAAAGAAAAAATTCAAATACAAGTAATAAGGAATGAAAAGGGTGAAGTCACCACAGACCCAGGGGAAATTAAGAAGATTTACAATAGTTACTTGGAGAATCTTTATACTCATGGTATAGAAGACACAGAAGAAATGGACAGGTTCCTCAAAAGGCACATATTACCAAAACTGAATAAAAACACATAACATCTCTCAATAACCCAATAAGAGCCAACAAAATACAAAATATAATAAAAAGCCTGCCGACAAAGAAAAGTCCAGGTCCTGATGGATTCACAGCTGAATTCTACAAGAAATTTATGGAAGATATAATCCCTACACTCCTCAAACTCTTCAATGAAATTGAAAAGGCAGCAGTCTTCCCAAAATCATTTCTGGAGGCAAGTATTATACTGATTCCAAAACCAGGAAAAGACACAACCAAAAAAGGCCCAAACTCCCTCATGAACATAGATTCAAAAATCCTCAATAAAATCCTAACAAACAGAATACAGCAAATCAACAACAAGATCATACACCATAACCAAGTAGGATTCATCCCAGGGATGCAAGGATGGTTTAATATTTGAAAATCAACAAATGTAATTCACTATATTAATAGACTAAAATTTAAAAACCACATGATTATCTGAATTGATGCAGAAAAAGCATTTGACAAAGTCCAACACTCATTCACATTCAAAACCCTACAGAACATTGGAATAGAAGTCGTCTAACTCAATTTGATAAAAGCCATCTATGACAACCAAATGGCTAGTATAATTCTAACTGGGGAAAAACTAAAATCCTTTACTCTTAAATCAGGTACAAGACAAGGATGTCTTCTATCGCCCCTCCTATTCAATATAGTTTTGGAATCATTAGCAACAGCCATTAGAAAAGAGGGAGAAATAAAGGGAATAAGAATAGGTAAAGAAGAAGTTAAATTATCACTATTTGCAGATGACATGATACTTCACTTGGAAGACCCCAAAAGTTCCACCAAGAAACTACTAGAACTGATGTGGAAATTAAGTAGCATAGCATGTTACAAAGTCAATACTCAAAAGTCAAAAGCATTCCTCTACACAGATAACAAACACACTGAATGGGAAACTATAGAAACAATACCTTTTACAATAGCACCATGGAAAATGAAATACCTTGGAATTCACTTAACTAAGGAAGTCAAAGATCTTTTCATAGAAATTTACAACAGCTGAAGCAAAAAGATCATAAAGGATTTCAGAAAATGGAAAGCTATTCCCTGCTCCTGGATAAGAATGACCAACATCATGAAGATGGCCATACTGCCAAAATTGTTATTGAGATTTAATGCAATTCCTATGAAACTGCCACCAGCATACCTCATAGACCTATAGAAATCATTCATAAAATTTATTTTGAGCCAGAAAAGACCTACTATAGCAAAGGCAATCCTGGCCAACAAAGACAAGGCAGGCAGCATCACATTTCCTGACTTGAAGTTATTCTACAAAGCCACTGTGATAAAATCAACATGGTACTGGCAAAGAAATAGACCTGAGGATCAATGGATAGATTAGACGATGCAGAGGCCTCTGCAAACACACTCAGCCACCTGATCTGTGACAAAGTTGAAAAACATGCTTACTGGAAGAAAGATAGCCTCTTTAACAAATGGTGCTGGAATACATGGCTTTCTACATGCCGAAAACTAAAACTTGACCCAGTTCTATCACCATGCACTAAGCTAAAGTCAAAATGGATTAAAGATCTTAACATTAAAACAGAAACACTCAATTTCCTGCAGAAGAAAGTAGGAGGAACTCTGGAAGACAGAGGGGTAGGCAAAGAGTTCATGAACAAACATGTATTTGCATGGGAAACACTTGAAAGAATTAACAACTAGAATGAATTCTTCTTGAGAAGTTTCTGCATGTCAAAAGAAATTGTCAACAGAGTGAAAAGACAACCCACAAATTTCAAAAAAATCCTAACTAATAAGCACCCAGACAAAGGTCTGCTCTCTAGAATATATAAAGAGCGAAAATATAACAGGGCCCTCAAATTTAAAGACCCAATCCCGAAATGAGCTTCTAAGATGAATACACACTTCTCAGAGGACAACATTAAAGAAGCGAATAAATATATGAGAAAATGTTCCACATCGCTAGTCATCCGTGAAATGCAAGTTAAAACAACACTGAGATACCACCTCACTCCAGAAAGAATGGCTATCATAAAGAAATCAACCAACAAAAATTTTTGAGAGGATGTGGGAAAATGGAAACACTTCTCCACTGCTGGTGGGAATGTTGACTGGTGCAACCATTGTGTAGATCAGGGTGGAGTCTCTTCACAAAAGTAGCACTGGAAATCCCATTTAAGTCAGCTATCCCCCTACTGGGAATTTTCCCAGAGGAACTGAAAATATCATATCATAACGGTTTATGTGTACCTATGTTTATTGCAGCACAGTTTTTGAAAGCCAAATCTTCGAAACAACCACATGCCTGTCACATGAGGAATGGTTGAAAAAGGTGTGGTATTTCTATACAATGGAATATAACTTTGCTATAAAGAATGATAAGCTTGAAGCATTTATATTGAAATGGTTGCCACTTGAATATATACTCATAAGTGAAATAAAACAGACACATAGGAACAAATATCGTATAGTCTCCCTAGTATACAAAATCAAATGAAGAAATACAAATAGAAATGTATAACAACTAAAAAGAGTTTAAATAGGTTAAACTGAACTGCGTATGTTGCCATTGCCGGGTAGTAATCGCTTTTTCTGCTGGACAGTTAACAACCTAAGTTCATAGATCAAAAATTTAAGAAGTGGAACGTCTGTAAGATCAGCCAACATTGTGGTCCTAGCCTTTCAAGGTTAGTGAAAACTGAGAACATAGGAGACCCTGTACTGTAACATCATAGAACTCTGTTGTGCCCCAAATTTTCTGATCAATGAGATGATGGAGCCACAGAGGAATGCGGTCGATGATCTATAGTGTGCCTAAAGAGAGTCACATGGAGAGAAAACTTTCTCTCAATCCTTCACAGAGAGCAAACTGGTCAAGCAATGGCTGTGACTCATCCACTTGGCTGACACTGACAAAGAATTTACAGAGTGAGGCACAGGGTTACAGGATAAAACCTGTTGGGAGTCGGGCATGGTAGCGCAGGCCTGTAATCCCAGCACTCAGCAGGCTGAGGCAGGAGGGTTGTTGTGAGTTCGAGACCAGCCTGAGGTACAAAGTGAGCTTAACTCTAGCCTGAACTGCATGGTGAGACCCTGTCTCAAAAAGACCAAAAAAAAAAAAAAAAAGAAACCTGTTGGGACTTGGCTGATCTGGTGAAATACGAAAGTTACATTTTTTATTATATAGGTCTTGCTTTATTTCAGTCTTAAAAATCCAGCAGAAATGTATAAAAATTAGGTATATAAAATAAGACCATAATAAAAAGCTGAGCTGTAAATGGCTCTAGTCAACAACTTCATAAGATAACCCACTATTCTTGGGGACTGCTGGACTGTGTTGGATTGTTTCACAGAATTCAAGCACCTATCCTAATTGAATGACAATAGAATACCCATCTTTGACAGGACTGAACAAGAAAAAAAGGGGGCTACAAAGGAAGAAGCATTCTGTTTTTGTATAAACAGTACAGTTAGGATAAATATGCAGTACTTTTGCATAATTCTGTGAGAAGAAAATTTGCACTAATAGTGTTTGAGCAGGATATCCTGTCAGCTTCTGGTACTATGGATAACCAATAAGAAGATAACAACATAGAAAGTATTAATTATTGAAACTGTACCATAATTCAGCTCTGAGAAAAAGATAGATACATTATCTTAATTCACTGATTAGAGGCATCTTCTCTAATAGTATTTATAAGTGGTATGTCACGTATGCACCTTGTACAATAACAACAAAAAAACCACTAAAAATCAATATGCAATGTATTAATTGTTGAATCAGTCCTGCTAATTTGATTTGGAACTGTCTCATTGCTATTTTTTCTTAAATAAAATAAAATAAAATTTTAAAGAAATGAAACACCTAGAACTGTTCAATTAGAAGAGCAAAACAGAAACAAGAATGAAAAAGAACTACTCATACTGAAAGAGTGTCTGTGTAATATGAAGAGTAGTTATTCTAGGGCAATTTAGACAACATGTGCAAACTTCTTGAATGGCAAGCTTTTAAAACGCCCTTAAGATGAGTTTTTATACATGTATTGAAGAAGCTGTCCTTGTAGTTAAAAATCCTCCAACAAATATATCTTTAGGTTCATATGCTATTACTAAAAACTCCTATAAAATATTGAAGAAAGAAAAAAATAACAAGTATAGTGAAAATATTTTTTCAGTGAAATTTGATAAAATTTAATATTCCCTTACTTCATTTTATGAAGGCAGTATAACCCTGATAAAAAAAAAAAAAAAAAAAAAAAACAGAAAAAGATCTTGCAAAGAAAATACATGGCAAACCACTATTCTTCATAAACACAGATGGGAAAATGTATAGCAAAATGCTTAAAAATTAGATCTTAAAAAGAAAACAAAACATATCAAATCTAGCAATAAATTAAAAGTATAAATGTCATTACCAATTGGATCTTATTTCAGGATGGAAGTAATTTTTGAGCATTTATTAACAAACTAGATGAGAAAAAAGTCTGTGTGGCATGTTGAATAAATGAAGACAAATGTTTTTCAAAACCTATCATCCACTCCAGATTTTATTTTTTTAATATTTTTTGAGACACGGTCTTGTTATGAAGTTCAGGTGAGCTTGCACTAGGTGCATAGTCCAGCGTTGCTCTTGCTTCGGCCTCCCAAGTTCTTGAATTACAGGCATGCACTACAATGTCCACCATGTTCCAGATGTTTTAAAAGGAAACAACTCTCAGTGAAATAGAGAGATAGACTATCTCAACCAGATAAAGAGCATCTAAACCCCTACTCCCATATATAATGATTAAAGAGGGAAATTTTTCCCCAAGTAGTTCAGGTAAAAGGCAAAGATGTCTGATTCCACTTTTTTGTCTTTTGGGGGATTACCAGGATAAAACTCAAGACTTTGCACTTGCCAGGCCAGTGCTTATGCCACTGAGCTATCTCCTTAAGCTCTGATTCAATGTTTTACCAGTGCTTATGGGCAGAGAAATTAAGCAAGAAAAATATATGAAAGACTTCTAGATTGGGAAGAGACAGAAATTAAACAATCTGTACACAGATAACTTGATTGTTTATTTGAAAAGTCAAATAGAATCTACAACAAAGTTACAATAACTAAAAATTGATTTAGCAACATTATAAAGTAAAAAATAAATATGGAAATCATATGTCATTAAATATATAATTTATACTTAAACAAAAATATGAAATACATTCATTTTGTGAAAGACATGAAAGAACTATACACAGAAAACTATAAAAACATTTGGGAGGGAAATTAATGATGACTAAATAATTAGAGAAATACACCGTCTTCATTGGTATGCACTCTCAGTATCGTAAAGATGTCAAACTTGTCTATATTGATTGATGCTTAAAATTCAATTGCAATCTGTCCTACTAATTTGATTTGAAACTGTCTCATTGCTACCTGTTCTTCAATAAAATAAAATAAAATTAATAAATAAATTCAGCTGCAATAAAAATCCAGCAAGTTTTTTTTGAGACCTTATGAGACAATGCTAACAAACACTCATAGGTAAATCTGAAGGACCTAGAATAGCCAAGTACCTTGAAAAAGAAATAAAGTTATAGAGAGCAAACCCTAGCTGATTGAATGCTTCTTCTATTAAGCTATAAGAATGTAAGCAGAAATACAATGGTGAATAGAATAGTCAAACTATATACCTGTAGATATATTGGCAACTGTATTTCTTACCAAGATGTAAGGACAACTCAGTGAACAAGAAACTCTTTTCCAAATAAACATGGTGCTGAAAAAACTGGATACTTCTTGCTTTTTATGATGGCATATGTTCACAGTGTATCATATTTATCGGGGGGAGTTGGTATATTGTCCATGATACATTTTAATTGTTCTCTCACCTCCTTCCTCTTTTCTCCCACCCTTCTCCCTCCAATTCTGTGACCTAACCATTTAAATGTTCTATTTTCAACATGTTTTTCTTCCAATCCTTTATTCCATGCCTTTATCTTTGGCTCTTCACTGTTCCTTCCATCTCCCATTGATTTGAACAAAAGATCTCCCTGTTTCCTATTTTATCCTTTTTCCACGTCATATATATGAGACAGAGAGAGAGACAGAGAGAGAGAGAGAGAGAGAGAGAGAGAGAGAGAGAGAGAGAGAGAGAGAGAGAGAGAGAGAGAGTGTTGTGTCTCATATAAGAAAAGAAATGTGGTATTTAAGTTTTGTGTCTGTCTTATTTCATTTAAGGTTATATCTTCAAGTTGCATCCATTTTCCTAACACTGTCTCAAGTTTTTTTCTTGATGACAGAGTAGTACTCTGTTTTGCAAAAGTACACCATTGTCTTGTAAATTCTATAAAGGGCCTTGTACATGTTAGGCAAGCACTCTGCCATTGATCTACATTCTCAACACTTTCTACACACACTTAATTACAGATTCATCAAGATAAAATTTACATAGCTCTTAACAGGTACAATTAAATGGTTTTTATATATTCACAGGAAACTAGGTCTCAGAAGGTTGAGTGGCTCACTCCAGCTAACAAAGGAGAATACCTGCTCTCTGGCTCCAAAGCCCATTTCTTTAAGCATTATGCTGCATTGCCTATGTTAACATCCAAATTTCTAACAACACTGAGGAAAAATTATTTATATTATCACACTTTTATCTTTTCATTCTCTGCAGCAGTAGTAATTATTTCCCAATTGGCAAATACTAAAATGTGTATTTCTGCTATCTTTCTTTCCTTAATTAGTCCTGATCAGCCTAGATGTGTAGTCAGTTCAAACAACATTTTTTTTTTATTTCTTACATTTTAAAAATAATAAAAAACAGGGGCTGGCCAAATAGCTTAGCAAACTAAAGCATTTGCAAGCCGGCACAGGGGCCAGGGGTTCAATTCCCAGGCTTGTCATGCTGGCCCCGCCCTTGGGGCACAGTGACATTGCAACTGAGACTGGGCGTGATGACATGTGCCTGTAATCCCAGCTTTTTGGAGACTGTAAACATGTAGATCACTATGAGTCTGATCTATCAGTGAGATCCTGAACATCCTGTAGAATCTCCCCTAAAATGCAGAAAAAAAATTAGAAATGATGCAGAACTTGACTCAACAAAGTAATAGGAATTCAACAGTGGTTGGTGTATCACATATTGTTTTCTTCACACTTATCAACTCTTGTCTTAGCTGATGTCATTATGCATTTGTTTATAATTAATTCACTTATTCATAATTTATTATTTTTATTTTACTTTCCTGAAGATCATTATGATATTCTTTCTCTATTCCTTTTTCTTTTTTTACTAATTTTATTGAAAAACAAATAGCAATGACACAGTTTCAAAACAGGTTAGTAGGACAGTTTCAATAATTATTACATTGCATATTGTTATCTTCTTCGTGATTATTCAGAGTACAAGATTCAGACATGATATCCTGTCCACAAACAGTATTAGAACAAACCTTTCTATTCATGGGATTAAGAGAAAATAGCATGTATCTATCCTAACTATTTTGAATATACAGATACAAAATGGTCCTTCATTTATATGCCCCTTTTTGTTTAGTTTTCTCAGAGTATTGGGTATTTCATTGTCATTTAAGTATTGTAGGTGTGTGAATTCTGCAAAATATTCCAATATAGTCCAGTAGTCCATAATAGTCCAACATGATCCTACCAGTGACAATGGTTTTAGCATTTTCTCCCCCTGCTAGTCTTCTTATACGAAGTATATAAAGACAATTCATTATGAATAAATTACTCATGTCACATTCTTTCTGTTTTAGAAAGCTAAGGACTTAGATATCCAGATGTTGGAAGTGGGAAGGAAAGGGTACACACAGAGACACTAGAAGAGTGTGAGATGCAGCTTTTGCTTCCTTCACAATTCTTTTACAGCTTGGATTTGAGCATTGTTATGGTTCAACTTCTCTGTGTTTAGAACAGATTACAACAGGGAATCTGTGGCTAGGTATCCCGTTCAGGTACTTCTTTTTTTTTTTTTTTTTTTTTTTTTTTTTTTTTTTTTTTTTTACAGTCAATTTATTTCTTTCTCAAGAGAGTTTTCTTCAGTCTATTAAGACCCAGTTCCCTTTACATGGGCTTTGGTGGAGGATGTGGGGGCAGCACCAGTAGGTCTAAATCAGACTGAAGATGTTTGGTCCTTGCAGGATACATGAAGTCCATTTCTGACCACTTTGCTGTGATTGGCACAACACACAGTAATGCAGCTTCACATACAGCTTGAGAACCACATAATCGTCAAAGACATTCGCTTTGGAAATGTTCCTCACAGTGGTGGCCTCCACTATGTTGCAAATGACAAACTTTCAATGGCCTTATCCTTGGGGACATACCCGACACAGTTAGGCTGCATATGACCCTGGCCTTTTTTGACATGACCATTGTTCCTTCTTTTTTATATCTTGGAAAGAAGAACCCAAAAGAGCCCGTTTAGGTACTTTTGATAGATTTTGAATGGAGTTCTTTATTAGGTCTTTTGATAAACAGGAAATTATCTAGAAGAGCCAATATTCCTTCTTGAATAAAATATGTACATTGTTTCAAACCATTAATAAGTAAATCACAGTAACCACAAGTGACAAGTATCTGGGTCACCATCCACACCATATCCTTGTGTCTTCTTTTTTTTTTTATCTATCTTTATTTTATTAAAATACAAATGTCAATCAGACAGTTTCAAGACACCTTAACCATACAGATTCGATGAATTAATACATTGCAAACTGTTTTCATAACGTTTTGGTATTGTACAAGGTGCATACATGATATTATATTTACAGATATTATTTTAGCAGATATCTCTTATCAGTGAATTAAGAGTGTAGTTGCTTACT
>PVKA01041088.1:0-18315 GCA_004027165.1 Ctenomys sociabilis | reverse complement strand
TAAAAATTTTAAAGCTCGACACAGTGTTACCCGAGCTGCTCACAGAGCACTTTTGCCTTGTGTCTTGATCACATGAAGGAGGCCTGTGACTCAATGGATCTGAACCGCCTGAGCTTGCATAACTGCACTCTAGGAAGGGCTCACTATGATGGTTTCATGATGCATTTTTTTAGACATCAATAAGCAACATACAGGGATGAAAGCTGAACTGAAAGAAGCACCTTCATCTCGACAAAACCCACGGTGCTGGCCCTCCTAGACGGGCAGCTGCAGATGTGACCAGCCATGGATAAACTGCCAGAAGAAAGAAGAGCCCAGGGCTGAGTGGAGGGGGAAGAACCAGCACCAGGAGGAGGAAGGGACTCAGTACCTGAGTGAGTCTGGTACAGGAAAAGCTCCTGCTTCGCGCTGACCAGCCAAGCGCTCTTGTTCACCATTGACCTTCAAGACAGACAAAGCATCACTTGTGATAGATACAGCCTCTTCTGTGGGTGCATTTTTTAAATCTTCTACCAGAAAGGAGAATCATGAACTAACCTCCAGCAATATTCAGAACTGTTTGGACACTGACAGCCTTTAGTAACATAGAACAATTTTCAGTGGGACAAAATGTGTTTTCTGATAAAGAACATTGTTTGGAAATAACAGCATTAAATGGAAGAATGAATGAAAAGGCCTTGCGTAAAATAGCCTGCAGTAGACCTTAGATGCCAGTTTTATTTTTGAAAGGAAGAGAGAAAGAAAACAAAATTGTGTACTTTGGACTGCACAGCCATACGCAAAGCATCAGCATCGTTACAATAAAATTGACATCAGTAGATAATATACCTTCATGCGCACAACACCTAGCAAGCTATATAGGGGTGGAACATGGAGTGAAGTACCCAGAGATCCAGAATCCAAATTGATCTCTCCGAAGTTTGATGGGATTTGGAACCTTTCCATACTGAATAAGGCACTTTAAATGTTATAGTGCACTCCATGAAATAATATTTCATGAGACATACATCCCAGTTTTAATTTACAGAACTTTGAGATTACTTAGGAGGTAATTCCCAAAATTTCAGTGTATCATGTTTACAAGGAAAGGTGCAAAAAGCTACAACTAAGGCATCAGGTGCAATTGTGTTTACCCAACTCAAGAAAACATATCGGTAGGTGGCTGGATTACCTATTATAAATGTTAGAGAAAGCAAGGAGAGGGGTAGGCAATGTAAGATGCTGGCAAGCTGGCCTACTCCTAGATACTTACCTTCCTTTGTTAAATACCGAGAAACTAATATTCTGGGAGCCTGAAACATAGAGAAGAAGATAGTAATGCTGAGATCTTCATTATTCTCCAGGGCCAGGCTGCTACCCTAACACCCCAGGGCCATCCTGTTGCCACCTAACACTGTCATTTCTTCAGTGGTTCAAAAGAATCAGCTCCCAGGCTTAGCACCTCTGACAACAGGCAATTCCAACAATGCAAGAAGAAACACAGTGCTTCACAGCACGTAAGAGGCCCATCGTGTGTTTAGGCTGAGCATGACTTAAACCCCAGTCCACTCATTACCAGATCAAAATTTTTCGCCTATAAAGTGAAAAAAGTTCCAACTCTATTAGCTATCATGGGGGTTGAATTAGCTTCTATAGACTATAGTATAAACAGCATTGTTTATAGAGTTTTCTCAACAAATAGCATCATCATTATTCTTCTCTTGAGAACTAATTCTTAAAGTTTTTATTTTTCCCTGGATACAGAGAAAGAAATGAGTAAGACTTTGAAATGATCTGACTTCTCTTCCAGACCTATGTAATCGCCTTCCACACGGCACGTCAGCCTCCCAAGTCCACCGTCTTCCAGGAGAGGGTAGCTAAGGAGGAAACAAACAGAGTGAGAACTACCAAGCAGCTCAGCTCAGCTTGGGCCCTCCAATCAGGAAAGGAATGCGCACGAGATAGGAGGTGATGTTACGAGAGAGAATGGAAAGGAATGAAAGGCAGAATGGGCTCCCCGAGGCAACTTGGGAGTAATGCTAAGGAGAGTTATCGCTGTACGTTGCCAGGCTAACACGTGTGAGAGACAAAATGTAACTCACTCCCAAGTGCCACTTGGTTCTCCCTTTCCAAAATCTATTCTATGACAAGCAGAGCAAAATCCTTATCAAAAAAGGTATGAAGCCCAAAGGACAATGCTGAGAAGATGAATTGAAGAAAAACTATATTATACAATCTGGCTTTTTTTCAACACTAGTCCTAAAAAGCTAAACCCTAGAATTTAATTCTTGTAGTTCCCTCAAAGAAGATTAAGCCACTAGTCCAGGATAAGGTAAAAACCCAGCAAAATGTTGGTTATATGACATTTACACACTCTTTTTTTATTTTTTTTCAAAAATCAGGCATTTGGGGGCACTGGTGGGTTAGCTTAGCTGTATAAAGCACCTTCTTTTTTAATTTTATTTTATTTTATTGAGAAACAAATATCAATGAGATAGTTTCAAAGCTGATTAATAGGACAATTTCAATAATTAATACTTTTTACATTGTTATCTTGCTAGTGGTTATCCATAGTACAACAAGCAGACAGGGTCTCCCATCCAAACACTATTAGTACAAATCTTCCTTCTCATAGAATTAAGTTAAAGTAGTTGTATATCTATCCTAACTATTCTATGTATACAAATATAAAATGGTCCTTGCCTTGTATCCCCTTTCTTTGTTTAGTCCTGTCAGAGATGAGTATTCTATTGGCATTCACTTATTATAGGAGCTTGAGTTTGGAAAAACACTCCAAGACAGTCCAGTAGTCCACAATAGTAGTGGGATTTCCACAGAAGTTGTTGACTAGACCCTTTTATAGCTCAGCATATTAATATGGCTTTACTTTATATACTTCGTTTTTATACTTTTCTGCTGGATGGTCAAAACCAAGACAAAGCAAGACCTATATAACAAGAAATATAACTTTTGTACCTGATAAGGTCAGTCAAGTCTCCTCAGGATTTATACTGTAACCCTGTACCACACTTTATAGATCCTTTATCAGTGGCAGCTATGTGGATGAGTCATGGCCATTGCTTGACCAATTTTAAAGCACCTCTTGAGCAAAATCAGTCAGGGGCAAGGGACTGTGGTTCTATCCCCAGCACTACATGCCCCACCAGACTCTCCCTTAAGGTAGCCTGAGCCAGCCAAAAAAAAAAGAATCCTCAAATTTCAGGGCAGGCGTGACTAAAGGGCCTGCTTAAGCAGAGTGCAGTGCTAGGATTCAATCCCCAGCATGTTGTGCCAGCCCCAAAACCCAGGCGCATTGAGACGGTGATTGAGACTGGGCATGGTGGTGCACACCTGTAATTCCAGCACTTGGGAGGCTGAAAAACAGGAGGATCACTACAAGTCCAATCTAGCTAGTAAGATCCTATAGACCGTGTCCCAAATACAAAAAAAAAAAAAAAAAAAAAAAAAAAAAAATCAGGCATCCTTTTTCTTTGGCTAGTTTGTCTAATATAGTAGTTAAGAGCATAAGCTTTAGGTTAGTCAGATAGGGTTCTGGTCCAAGCTCTGAGGCTGCCTGTCTATGAAATCTTGAGCAAATTACATAAACCCCTGTGTGCCTCAGTTTGCTTATCTGTAAAAAGACAAATAACTATACATATTCACAAATTATTGAATGACCTCACTCTAAAGCATTACAGCAAGCTGTGGCCTACAAGTCCCTTAGTCAGTATTGGTGATTTGTTTTCAAGAAAGATGCCACTTCCAGAGTGTATTTCATTTTACATTTTACATCAATTCCTGTCTTTCCCACTAAGTCTCAAGATAAGGAAGTTAACAGTTATGAGTGATTTACATTTGCAAAAAGCGTGGGTGTGTATGTGTGTGCATGTGTGTGTGCATGTGTGTGCAATACCTGTGTGAACAATATACATCGACAAGAAAGGAAAGATACTCACTGGGCTCCTGTCTGCCTGTCTATAAGAGAACAAGGAGTGATCCATTCTTCTCTTTGAGCCTCCAAGACCAGTGGGCTGGATTACAAAAAGGAAACAAAATGTAGCACACAATCATGTACCAGTGAACATTCAGGCCAAAGGGCAGCAGAGACACAGCTGTGAGCACTTCCCTCTGGACTTATGGGACACAGTGGCAGGGGCGGGGTGCTGGGCCCTTAAAGGACATTATATCAAATGCTCAGCCCACGAGGGCGCTCAGCCCACCCCGCTTTCCCGTCACCAAGGGAGCACTGCACCCTCCAAACATCCCATCATCACATTGACTAAGTCGGGCCCCACAGAACAACTGTGGGGATTCGTGCCTTATTTTGCCTCTCTAAGACTGAATCTCCAGCCAACAATAAGATGAACCCAAACAGCGAATCTAGTGTATTGTCAAGAAAGTGCTTAGGATTTCCATCTCCAACAGAAAGAGTAATTTCCTTAGGAGACAAAGTGACTGTTGCTTGACTCCAGAAATGTAGATCTGCATTGAAGAGATGGAGAAAAGAGGGAGATGACTCCAAGCCATCCAGGGGCGAAGGGAAAATCAGGTGCGGCGTGCAGCTTGGTCAGTCGTGAGCTTGCGCTGCCTATGCCTTATAAATTCATACTACAGTGAGTTTTATTTGCTAAATGATGGTAGATTGCACAGGTTCCCACAAACCGCAAAATTTCAATGTCTTTCACCTTATTCTCCTCTCTCCCTATCACGGAGGTTTTATTAGGAAAATTTTCTCCCTAACAAGGTTCTAATGAAGAAAGTTGTGTGGATGTTTTGTTCACTCCCAGAAAATCCTGAAAACTCAGTAACTCTTGGTACCTGAACCCAGGTTTCCTCCTCCTCGCCCCACTAACAGAATTTCTAGATGCACAAGTAGATGACCACCAGATAAGGGTGCTATAAAGGGCTTGAGGTTTACATATCATTTTACTAAGAATTTACTTTAGCCTGCGGGACAAGGAAAAAAGGGTAGAATCACAACAGAAAATACAAACACAATCACCACACAGATCACGCAGAGCTGTTGGTAAATAGAGGGACCAACTTAAGCGTCCAGGAGCAATTGCATTAACAAAATAAAATATGGATCCCAGCTCATCAGGGAACATACACAGCACAGAAAAATAGCAATTCTGTGCCAGCAGCTTAAAACATATTACTTCATGGAAGCCAGTCCCAGGCAGCCACCCTGCAAACATGGAACTTGTTAATATGTCCCATGTTAACATGGAAACACACACACCAAGACACGCTTACCTATCAATGTACTCGGCATCAGCATCAAAGGTTTCCAGCCTTCCCGTGATAATCCAGCCATATACATGTATTAACTTTCCTGTTTTAAGATGAGTTTTAAAAATTTAATGTACTTGGTTCAAACTCCTAATGTATAATGAAACTGTTTGTTTTGGATTACTGGCCCCCAGTACTCCAAAGCCAGTCATGATGCCTAAACTAACACTTTTGATAAACTATATACTAAAGGCAAACCATATGATCTCATGATCGTTATAATTCACTAAAAAGGCTAAACAATTATTTCAAACACAGATTTAATTATCTATGCACAAGGCACAGAAGGGATAACAGGTCTTCTTCTCAGTTTCTTAAAGTGAGAAAATCCAGGAAGGACGGCTGAGTTCTGCACATGGCCCTGTTTCTTCTCAACAGATCGCCCACCCAAGTGGGATTCAATACCAGCTCACCCTGGGGTGCCCCATTGTCCTGAGACTTTCCTCAGGATCCTTGCTAAAACAAACAACTGGGATCTCACTCCTGTGAAAGTTTAAAAAGCTGATTTTGTAGGTGCTGAGACTAGAATAGTGGTTAACAGAGACAGGAGACTAGGTGGTGAAAAAAGTTGGTCATCAAAAGGGATGAAAAAAATAAGTTCTGGTGTTCCACAGCATAACATAGATATGCTTATCCTGATTTGAACATTATATATTTATATGATTTGAAACATCAGATAATACCTCACAAATATAGACAAGTTTATGTCTCATTTAAATAATAAATAAAATTAGAAAGCAATACAGACAAGTTCATATCACATAATCTCATGGGTCTTTAAAGATTCTATAATATTCTCCACATCTCAAAGTATAGAAAATAAATACCACGGGTGACCCAGGAGGACAGAAACTGAAGAACTGCACAGAATGACCCACATTCTGGACTAGAGGGTCGACACCAGCACATCTCACCCACTTGGTGAGTAGGGTATGTTCAAAGACAGAACGGGACAGGAACAATGGCATCTACCCATAGTCCCAGCCATTCCAGCTGAGCCAGGAGGACAGCTCGACCCAAGAATTTGAGGTCAGGCCAGGCAACATGGGAAGACTCTGTCTTAAAGAGGAGGAAAAATAACAGGACAAACTGGGCATTGGGAAGCAGTTATATTTGCCTAACCCACTGGCACAGGCAGGGGTGGGGTCGTCCACCTCTGGGTCCGCTCTCTCAGCTTTCAGGGATCTCTGCTGGGTGACAAGTTTCTCCCTGATCTGCTTGCCCCTCCTTTCCCATCTAGAGGCACAGGAGCAGGGACTCAGCAAACCCTCCAAGCAGGGCGCACCCTCATGCTGCTAGTGGGAGCTGCAGAAGTTATCTAATGTTGCTCCCTCTCAAAGAGTTTGTGATTCCCCCACCAGATACTGTATGAGCTGACTTAGGTCAAATTTCAGAATTTAGCTACACTCAGACTTTAATAACAACACAAGACAAAATTTATTCAAACACATCACAGCAAGATGATATAATTAAAATTCACATTATGAGCCTTTTTAAATATTTATTTGTTTGTTTGCTTGTTTGTTTGTTTGTTTGTTTGTCCAGTACAGGGTCTCATTACACAGCTCAAACTCATAGCAATCCACCCTCCTGTTTTAGCCTCCCCACTGCTGGAATTACAGGTGTGGGCCACCATGCCCAATTTAGGTGGCCGGATCAGTGGTACAGCATGAAGTACAGGGGATCAAACCCAGGTTCTTGCACTTGCCAGGTAGGCAGTTAGACTGCTGAGCTATCTCCCCGGCCCCATGATAAGCGTTTTAAATAGGAAATTTAGTGATCTAAACTACGACTTTCTTCTATATCACAGAAACTGCTTAGAGGAGAGAGAGAGATTGTGTAGAAATATAAAAACCTGAAGGTATAGAAGAGAAATAGGTCTCTCTAGGATTCATGAGATCACAGAATCCACCAGACAAGTTTCTTCATAGACACTAAGTACCCTTAAAGAACAGCAACGAGACGTCCCTCTGTGCTGGGTCTGTGTGCACAGCATGAAAGGAGGGTGTGTCTCATGGGACGTTTTGTACTGAGGCAAAGGTACCCTGTGAGGCATAAACAACTGCTGAAGTGCTGATGGTAGCAGTAGTGGGACCCCCTTGACTCAGACAAAGGTCCTAGAACTCGGGAAAGTCTGGCACCTCCAGAGTTTTCTGCTGCTGCTAAAAACTGGCAGAATCATTCTCTCTAGCTCATAGAGCTACACCATTGATTCTTTAGCATTAAAAACAGGATTATAGAAATTAGGAGATCCTGTGAGTTTTTGTTTTATTTCTAAACAAAGAAGCTAAAAATTAAATTTAAAAAAAGTAAACAAAGAAGCTGTACAAAGGCTGCTGAGTGGCTCAGCTGCTCACTGTGAGGGAAGCCGGCATCGCAGCAAAGGCCAATTACCCAAGGTGAGGACTCCAGAGCTGGAAGCCCTCACCTCAAAGGCCCACGCCACTCCTCCATCTCGCTGGCCACTGCACGGGCAGGCAGCCCAGCCGCCACAAGCGTGCCCCCAGAAGGTGGACAGAGTTGCTGCCCAGTGGGAGAAGCACGTGCTGGCAGCCCGGCCCTCGCTGACATCCCATTTCACATCTACCAGCTGGTTCCTTCCTCACCTCGTCCTAATGAGACTTCTGCCATCTCGACAAGAGCTTTCCACAGCTCAAGCAGCAGGAGCAGAAATATCTGCATGTGGTTTAAATTTTCATTTTAATAAAACATTTCCATGTACTGGTTACTCAAACTAATGCAATGAAGAAGATCTGTGAAAAACTCACATGAGTAAAATAATGTCAATTTCAAAGATAGACAGATAGATAGATAGATAGATAGATAGATAGATAGATAGATAGATAGATGGATGGATGTATTTTAATCTGGATCTATACATGTATTCAAACAAAACACAAATAGTTCTCAATAACGTAGATATTTATTCTGGAATTCATGATTAATCAAGCCAATCAAAACAATTAGGTGAGTTTATGCATTCAATAAAACCATATATAAAAGTTTAGTAACGTATATCTCCACACTTAGGTCAGTCTGGAAACTCTGACCAAATGAAAATCCCAAAATAGAGGCAGAGATCTGTGAAGAATAAAACTGCAGACTATATATAATGCTAGCTGTGTTTACTAAATTTTTAGTGCAGATTTAGCACTTCCAGAATCTATGGGTAGCAATCCCTTCTTTATTTAAAACCTGCAACTGTACACAATTTTCTTCTCTTCTACCTTCCTGACCCTTGTATACCTGTATTTTCTAACTCACAAATTATCTAAGTAAAAAGTAGTGTTAATGGCCTTTCTGGGTTTAAATCTCAGCTTGTCAATATGGAAATAATAACTCTTATACTATTGGACTTTTATGAAACCTAATAAGATAACATAAATGAAGAGCTTAGAACACAGTAGAGTTTTAATAAAAGTTTGTTATCATGGGGATGATTATAAAGCTAAGAAAGGTAATGATTTCTGCTTCCTCCATTTAGCCCTAACTAGCTTGATTTTGCTGGACTTTTTTTTCTATCATGTTTATTATCAGTGAAGTAATAGAAGGAAAGTACCCAAAGGTGAAGTCAGACTAGGTTAAAAATGAACTGGGGGTGTCGGGGGGAGTGAACCGGAGGCTGACACTCCTTCTCAAAACAACTTCAGCAGAGAAGCTAAATTGTCCCTTTTATTGTGACCACCCACCTGTATACGAGAGTTCCCAACAAACTTTATTTCAATTTGACAGAAGACTTCTTACCTGGAACTCCACTTGGTGGATTAACACGGTGAATAACAGGTGTCTCTGCCTTAGAAAACTGCTTAGAAAATATGACCATGAAAGAGAATCCCATTAGATTATCCATGAACACAGAGGCAGTGGCCGTAGCTCTTAGAACATTAGGCTAACACACAATATGGTACGTTTTCTCAAACTACCTTCCTGCCCACTTCTTTTCAGCCTCATATTTCTGTGAAGCAGAAATGGTAGGTGCTATTACACATATAAAGTAAAGGGAATTTGATCAAGGTTGTACCATGTTGTCCAGTTCTCCACAGACCTGTTTCTGCCTGCCCACCACCATCCCCAGGAAGTTATCATGGTGAGTTACCATCTCAAAAGCCAATGTGTTCACTCCACTGGTGACTGTTATCAGCCAGTATCTTGGTAGGAATCAGTCAGCTACAAAAAAATGAGCAACTGGATGTGTCTTCAAATGAGGCACCCAAGGAAGCATGGCAGATTGCCTGGGGGGCAGGAAAGTGATGCAAGAGGCTCAGAAATGGGCAGCAACTTCATTTTTCATGAATGAAGAGGGGCCAAGGAGATGACTCAGCAGAATAAGCACTTGCCTAGCAAGTGCAAGGGCCTGAATTCAATCTCTGGTTCTGCCAAAAAAAAAAAAAAAAGGGAGGAAAATGGAAATAAGAGGAGAGGTCTGAACCTCCCCACAGCTAACCTGAACACTCCAAATCAAACTACACTGCCCTTCTACGTGAAATACATCACACTAAGCACAAGTTCTGCATAGAGGAATCAATGCTCTAGAATGGAGAAGATGTCTGAATTTTGGAAATGAACAGAGTAGCCTAATCCGGGACAATCGCCACACTGCTGGGACAGAAAGATACGCTGAGGCTATTGGAAGAAATCTGTGATACCTTACATTCCATTCTATTACATCTACATTTTCAATTGCAGGCTTTGGGGCTATCCTGAGACTAGTTACCACTCTGTTACAAAATCACTCCTGGGCCAGTCTGAAGAAATGGAGAAGCATACGGATGGATGGGCTGACTGGGGGCCAGGGGTGGCAGAGGAGACAGAGGGAGAGAGAGTCGGGTAGCAGCTCCCAAAGCACAGTTAGAAACTAGTGCTGGTGTTCTATGGCACAAGCAGGATGAACAGAGTTCACAGCAATTTGTTACAGATTTTAGTTTAAAAATTGGGGTAGGAGTTCAAATTTTCCCACACAAAATAATAATGTGTTTAGGAAGGTGAGGCAGCTGGAGGGAAGATGGACAGACCAGAGCGAGATTCGAGCCTCAGTCCTCTACCCAGGGGGAGATTCAGCCACCCAACTTCCTGGGCCACTGGACAGCCTCCCCTGCACTCTCTCTACACTGTTTCCCATTTGTAGGAGAAACTAAAGCAAACAGTTCCCTTGGGCCTGTGTCCAGCACCACAGGAGTCTGTCTATCCAGGGACAATATCACCAGAGAATAATAACGTGTTAATCAACAGCCCAAAACAGATTCTGGGAATCAATGAAGTGGACACCACCTGTCAAGCACAGTTTTCAGTGTGGATCCACATAGCTATGCCATGTGTCACTGAGGTTATCTGCCTCATCGATGAAGGGAAAGATTAGAAAATAGTTCCCAGAACATAAGGATCGGCCAGGGGGTCAAGAGCAGAATGCTGAAACCCCACAGATAAGGAGCCGGCTCCAATCTCACCAAAAGATAACAGTATGTTTAGTTGCGCCTACACCTGCCCAGCAGTCCGTCCCAGTGGGCAGGTGGAGGCCATCAGCCCTCATCATTTCCACCTGACCTTTACCGCAGGAGCACCAGCAGGGCGAGTACGGCCCCCACCCCACTTTGCACAAGTTATAATATGCGGAAGAAAGAACAGCAGTGTACTAACCAAGAGGCATGCCTCTCCTTTCCCAGTGTGGGATGTTAGATTCCCCACCGCCTGCAATCCTACCAGAAGTTTGTGAACACAACAGCAGCTCCTCCACTGCTCTCTCCCAAGACCTCAGAACATTGATGGCACATTCTCAGGGTTAAGCCACAAAAAAGGCTTCACTTCTGATTCTCTCTGAACTGACATAGCATAGAACGATACATTTCTAAGAGAAACAGGCCCCTAGTCACCCACCAGGCAAGATACATGGTGGTGAAAAATTAATGAGCTTCTAAATCAAGCCTCCCACATGCTGATCCTTGAGTCCTAGAGAGGTCAGCGAGGGGGGGGAGCAGCGGATTAGAGTGATACAGCCACCGCCCCCAGCTGCTTCACGAACTTTTTGCAAGCTGCTCAAACTTGTCATGCCCGCAGCAGGCTCTTCGGAGTGGACTGGCAAGATGAAATTAATTTTTAATATTCACGTTTCCCCAGTTCTTGTCCCCAAACGAGGAGCCACAGAATATTTTATTTAGCTTGGAATGCCTCTCGTTAACTGCGTCCCTGGTGGTTCTTCATCAATTCACCACACTGTGCCTGTTTCCTTTGATATGCAATTTCAGGATCTGTTCTTCTTCTTTCCCTCTCTATCCTCACTAATCCTTTACTAAGTCAGAAAAGTACTGTCTGGGGTGAAGCATAGCACGGCAATTAAGGATGAGTGGCCATCTCTCTCTTTTTATATTCCTCAAGATGTGTAGAGATGGTGGCCCAACCTCCACTGGAAAGAGTGATATAACTATTTTTCTTTCTGCTCAGTATGTGCAGAAGCAAATGTACAAAAAAAAAAAAAAGATTTTCATGGACTGAGAAACAAAATGTTAAGTGGAAGTGGACAGCAAATTCTAATTCAAAACCGAATCAGAGGGCCAGCGAGATAGCACAGTGGACTAAGCATCTGCTTAGGCAAGCCCAGGGGGCCCAAGGTGCGATCCTCAGCACCACTTGCAGTGTCAATCCAACTCCAAGGCATGCTGAGGGCCACTAAGATCTGAGACCAGGCATGGTGGTGCACACCTGTCATCCCAGTGCTAGGGAGGCTGATACAAGAGGATCACTATGAGTCTGAGCTGCACAAGACCCTGTGCCAAATACATAAAATAAAAATGTGAATCATGGGGCTGGCAAGATAGCTCAGTGGTCTAAAGTGCCTGCTTAGGAAAGCTCGCAGGGACCGCAGTTCAATCCCCAGCAGCACATGCTGTGCCAGCGGGCTGAGCTGACCACCACCCCCCCGCAAAAAAATAGTCCATGATGTGTAGCAGACACTGTAATAAACAAATAAATTTTAAAATAAATAAATAAATAAATTCCCAAGTCAGATAAGGAAAATGTGGATTATGTTAGCTGTGAATTTGGAAGGCAGAGTCTGACCTCTCCAAGGGCATCAGTCAGGAACTCAGTTGAGCTCTTTGAAACGCTCTTAACTCAGAAGCGCCCTTGCTAAGGCAGTGCCAGAGCTCTACCTCTTCATTGAAGCCTAGAGTTTACCCTGAAGAGAGCATTCTAGTGTAAAACTGGCCAGGTATGAATCATAGACTGAACCAAATCTGAATTCAAGTCCCAGGATAGAAACAGAGGCCCTAAATTAAGTCAGGCACTGTCCTCATTAATTCTATCTCCCTCTCCCCCCCACTCCTTCTCTTTCTCCTCTTTTTCTCTCCCTGCCCCCTCATCATCAAACCCCATAAACGATAATCTCCTTTTCCAGTCTAGTACCAGAAAGATTAGCAGAAATCTACCATGAAGCACAGGGACAAGTAGGTTGTGGGTCTCTTCCCCAGGAAACCTGCGTCCCTGAGTCCCCTCACTGAGCTCACTTTCAGTGAAATATTGATCCATAAAGATGACCTCTGTGGCCCTCTGTGAACTTCAGGTTAAGTGTGGATTTAGGGTCAGGGGTAGGTGCAAGTCCTGGTCTTGCCACTTAAGGCCTTGAAGCCCTGGGCAAATTATTTAATCTCCTTCAGCCTCAGGGGCTCATCAGTAAGCTCTGTATAGTAAATAGGTGCCTCATAAAGTTGGTGTGAATATTACACATTCACAATGTACATGGACAGCTAGCAAGAACCTGACACACAGCGCTTAACACTTGGCTTTGACCAGAAGCCCCACAACTGTCATCCATATTTCTCCTTAATCTGTGAAAGTGGTTGCTGGCTGACTTATAACTTGTGGACAACACAGGCAGACTCTCCAACTAGGCAAACACATTTCTACATCCTCTGAACCCACCTTGAAAGTACAGTTGTCCTGTGCAGCCGGGCCTGGGCTGCACACAACCTGCCCACCAGAGCACACCTCCAGGGAGTACAGGCCCTCGTAGGCTTCAGACTGCAGGGATCTGAGGACAGAAAGTGGAATCCTCAGCAGTCGCAAGCCTCGGGCTCCCAAGCAACCAGCTCCTGACCACTGCTGACCTTCTCCCTGTGTTTATAAACCTGAGCTAACCAAACTTTCTGATATTTCATCTTTTACTTCCTAGATCCACTTATAATTACCTTAAAACTAAGTTCTTGAACAGGACTGATTTTAATACTGCAATGACTGCTCCAGAGAAAGCGTTAAATCTTTTTATAATGAATATGACACTATTTCACTGATGATAAACTATATTTTTACATTTGAACTTTAATTGAATTTGATATTTATCTTCCAGTCAATTAGTATAACTAAGAGGGCATATTTCTTTTTCTCTAAAAAAGATGTCATAAAACCAATGGTGCATCTTAATGTCATTAGTAATTGGAACTGAGATCAAATGCATAAATCCTAAGAATTTTACTTATTTCAAGACAAATTCTTGTAGGAAGTCAATGCCTAAGAACAGCATGAAACCTAAAGAAAGTATAATCCGTTTTAAAATCAGTGACGCTATAAGATACTCACTGAGGGGCCAGGAATAAAGTTCAGTTGTACAGCGCTTGCCCAATATACATGAAGTCCTGAGTTCAATTCTCAACACAAATAAAAACTGATGATCACTGAACAAATACGGGTTGAGTGTAGTCTATCTATAAGGTATTGTTCAATATCCCATAAGCACCATGCTAGGGAGAGTAAACACTGAATTCTGTGAGGATGAATCCAACAAGTTCAGTGGGCCGACTATCATGAGAAAGACGGTACTGAAGAAACAAGGTCCCTAAGGTGCATGCTGCACTTGTATGTAAATCACAAAAGATTCCCCTTCAGAATGAGCATGCACAGGCCGGGTGAGTTGGCACACAGCTGTAATCCCAGCACTCCGGAGGCTGAGAAGAAGGATTGCTGGTAGTTCAAGGCCAGCCTGAGCTACATAGTGAAACTTTTTACAAAATATAAAACAAAAACAAACAAACAGGATAAGAGCACAGGAAAATATGTGAGCACATAGGTATCCTGTGGTGGAACAACTAAAAGAGGGTCCTTCTTCCCCTTTTTTAAAAAAGGAAAGAAGACGGGCCAGGGAAATGACTCAGTGGGATAAGTGCTTCCCTGGCAAGCGCAAGGGCCTGAGTTCAATCCCTGGTCCCACCAAAAAAATAAATAAATAAATAAATAAGGAAAGAAGGATGAAGAGCTAACTCAGTGGTCTAAGCACCTGCCTGGCAAGTGCAAGGACTGAGGCTTGATCCCTGACACCACATGCTGTGCCAGCCATGTAATACCTGGCACACCTTGTGGCAAGATCCTGTATCAGAGAAAGAAAGAAAGAAAGAAAGAAAGAAAGAAAGAAAGAAAGAAAGAAAGAAAGAAAGAGAAGGAGGAAGAGGAGGAGGAAGGAAGGAAGGAAGGAAGGAAGGAAGGAAGGAAGGAAGGAAGGAAGGAAGAAGGAAAGAAAGAAATAAAAGAAAAGAAGAGAAAGAGATTTTGCCAAGCAGTACACTCAGGGATGAGATGGTCAGTGGATTTCACTGAGCAGATATGGAGGAGAGAAACCTTCCTGAGAGTAGGAATAGAAACCAAGAGGAAGTGACAGAGCCTTTCCTTTCTCCAGCAGTACACCTTCATGCTGCATCTCTATGACTTGCACAAAAAAAGGAGGAACTCACACAGACTTCATAGGTGAGCAAGCTTCAAGTAGCACAACAGGACCTGGAGTCCTGAACAAGTATTTCCTCAGCAGAAGCCACCACAAAGCGCTTTCCTCACTGCTTCTGGATTTATGTGCAATCACTGCAAGTATCTTTCTATTCTTCCCGGTTCACTCATCTCCCCTTGAGCCCTGGAGACCTGATGGGAAACTTTCAAGAGGTCTGTTCACTCAGAAAAGCTCCAGAAATTGTAGAGGATCATTGTAGTCACAAAAGGAATATAGCTGTATACACCACCAAATGCTACCAAGGTGTCAAAGCCCACCTCCCTGTCCAGCTGGGGTACCTGGTCTGGCACATCACCACAGGTGCCTCCAAGAAAACAGGAGTGACGTCACAGGGGACTCTGGGCAAGGCTGGCACGGCTGTGCTCACTAGGCTGATCTCCAGCTGAGAGCCATCGCTGGGGTAGAGGACCCCCGGGTCCAAACCTGAATGTAAGGCAAGGGGAAAAGCCGAGGCTTAGCCATTGTAATCCATGCAGGCCGGTGCAAAAATGTGCCCTCTTGGGGCAGTGTGAGACATCAGCACACCTCGGGGCCCAGCTCACACTCCAAAGGTGTGTGTGCTCGCTGTCAAATACAGCTGCCTTATGCTTGGGCTTATAAAAAACGAACTCTGTTCAGGTTTGCCTAAGACCAAGAAAGAATGTTTCAGGCCTCAGAGTTACACGGTACCGTGCTCCAAATGGACACAGTTTAGAAGAGCTCAACTACAGAATCATCGAAAGGAAATACGCCAGAACCTGGACTGGGTGACAGGGACATAATGTGGTCTCCTTCAGTGTTCCTAGAATCCCATGCCCCGCTGGAGAGCGGAGACGGACTTCGGGACAAGGCGCCTGGACGTGAGCCCGTGAGCACCTGAGGAGCTAGCCCAGGCCAATCCGTCCACCCTTCGCAGCTGGTCTTCACACCCACCCTTAAGCAAGGAAAGCAAGACATACTTTCCGCAGAACCACGAGGCAACAGGAACTTGGTACCCAAACCTACCGTCACACGTGACCGTGAGCCATGTCCCACCCGCCAGGCTGCCTTCTCCAGGCTCGACACGTAAGCTCAGCTGCGGCACTATAGGTAAGATAGACAGTGATCCTGAATGTTAGGTTTGATTCGCTCGCTTCCGAGTACTTTAACCCAAACTGCTGTGTGTTGGAATCACAGAAGAGCTGACCCTAGGCCCCTCCCCAGGTTTCTGGCTCAGCGTTTGCGTTTCCAACCTGGCGCTGCTGCTCTGAGTAACATTGCTCCAGACCTCCTGTTTTGTGGCAAACGGAGCCTCTTGCTTCAGACACCAGAACCCCAGTGTCGCGCAGAAAGGTCTTGGAAATGCGCTCCCTCTGGAGGTAACATTTGCTTCCCAGCTGAGCCAGGCTACAACTTCCCTTTTCCACCTTTAATCAAGCAGCCAGATCTAAGCGAAGACTGACATTCTTTCTTCCTACTAGGGATGAGGCATGTCTAGTAGCTGTATCTACTTTGATTCTCCCTCTTGGTACCCCGCGCTCTCATTTTCCATTTAGAACACATGAGCAGTTCCCCAAATCAATACAAAATTCCCTACAGCTTTGCCCTAACTCTTCAGAAAGGGCTACGACCATTGCTGGAGTTTCCTTGAAGGGCATCAGTACAGAACTCACGTGGTAGGCTAGGCTGGGTTCTCCAAACAGCCCGTCTGTAGGCCTGACCTTAGCAAATCCTTCCGTCTTCGATAACGCTCCAGACATGCCTCAGCAAAGGGAGCCCACTTCAAAGAAGCCAGCAAAAGCCAGACAGCTCCTCAATGAGGAGATAAGCAAGGAAAGGGTGGCCTGTGGGGCACTTTGTCATTTCCATGACAGAAACATCAAAGGACAAGCCACACCTGTGCCTAGCACCCTGTGTCACAGCCAGGCCACCCTGTCCCTCAGAGATAATTAGACACTCTCAATCCCACACGAAAATTATTGTCATGAGAAGATGCCGAGGAAGCCGGCCAGATAGCTCAGCAGACTAAATCTTGCTGAGGCAAGCACAGACCAAGGTTCCATCTCCAGCACCACATGCCACACTGGCCCACCCCCAGGCATGCTGAGCCCACCAGAGGCCAGATGTGGTAGCACAAGCCTGTAATCCTAGCACTTGGGAGGCTGAAAACAACAGGACAACTATGAGTCAGAGCTCCGTAGTGAGACCCTTGTACCAAATACATAAAGAAAAAAGGAAGAAGATGCCAACGATAACCAAATTCACAAAAATCTGCAGACATGATTTGAGAAAAGGGATAGTAATATAGCAAGTAATTAATCACTATGGTAAGCTACTCCCTTAGGGATGGTAGGGCAGGGAAATCTAAAAGGAATAACAGCTAGGTCAGAAAGAAATTATAAAAGAAAGGTTATAAATTATTAATGAAAGCTATGAACTATTGCAGTAACCCCCAATGACCATCAAAAGCTGACATTTCTATCCATAACAAATGAATATATGATTTTAGCAGTAATCAGAAAATATTGACCAGAATTAATATTAATCAGAATATTAATCAAAAAAACAATTACTAAACAGAAAATTTCAATTCAGATGCAGATATTTCCTTCCAAAATAATATTTTTAATTTATGTTTTCAGTTCGCAAATAATATATATATATATATTATATATATATATATATATATATATATATATATATATATATATACATGTAGTCAGAATATACAACCAGAATATTTAACTAGCAGTAATAGTTCTCAAAAAGGTAATCCAATGAGTTCTAATTTATAATCCATTTAAACACATACTAGAAATAGCTCAGAGGTGTACATGAGCACCTAGTAGCAAAAAAATAAAAAGTAAAAATGCATTGTACTCACCAGACAAAATTAGTACTTGAACACTCATCAGCGAGATCATCCAGCCCGGCATGGTGTCCAGGGATGTCAGCGCTCGCAAGGGCTCGCAGGCACTAAAGACATTTTCTCCATTGATTGCAGATGCTTAGCCCTTGTGCTTCATAAAAACAGAGCAATAAGTGCTGTGTGTTTCCTTACATACAGCCACTTTGCCCCATTGAAGGAAGATGTTAAGGAGAGGACAGAAACACGGGCCCAGCATCTTGGAAGGAACATGTTTCCTTCCCAAGCTTGGGTGACAGGGATCAGCCATGCATCTTACAGAAAACCACACCACTCAGCTCTTCTTACTGCCCCAGCTTATTTTGTGTATGTTTAAGAAGGGTAAATAGAAACAATGTCTTTCATGAACTTATTATTAAACAAAACCTGGATTTTGAAAATGATCCTGAGCTACAGAAGA